>JAHLJS010000007.1:39317280-39514005 GCA_038502445.1 Eremochloa ophiuroides | reverse complement strand
TACACTCACATCTCACCTTACCTTAGGCGACGTGGTACATTGACCCATAAGAAGCAATAAGAAACCGACAGTTCATGATTATCCGCACGATAAAACCAAATGAACCACAAATAGAAATATGATGCAATTTCCCCCAAGTCAGTACTTACATAAGCCACCTAATTACCACATATACATAGGGCTATAGGACTTGGTCATTGGTACTCATAAGTTTTGCAAACACTTGGTTTAAATCACCTATACACACTATCAGTTGGCAATTAGTTTGTAAAACTCAAAACTCTTTTAGTTTTTAAATAGTCAAGTGACGGTATATGCTGAATTATGCTCTGGTACCAGCTGTCACAGAACCGACCAATTTATACGAGCACAAGTACAACGATCGCATTTTCCCGCAATCCAGTCGCACTTGAGCCAATATAAACCCGGTAGTCCGGAAATCTCGAAGGATTTCAAACATTTCATACCCCAAGGATCATTCATTCAGCAATACCCGATCACATGACACATAAGTTCGCAACCGAATTTAAACATCAGAGTACAACATAGTCTTTTACACAAATAGGGTAGTAGCGGAAGTCAACATAGTTTTACACCACAGAGTTCGAATACGAGTACCATCACATGACCCCGTCACAGCATTCTTACAACAACTAAAGATAGATAATGACCCCGCCCTCGGGTCTAGTCTTCTTCGCCCCGCAGGGGTGAAAGCAGTTCCTGCAATACGCGTAGAACACTACACCATCTGCAAACAATGGGAATAAAACCCTGAGTACTCAATTGTACTCAGCTAGACTTACCCGACAGGGAGTAAAATAAAAAGACTCTCAAGGATATGCAAGGCTTGTTTGGTGGAGCTCAGAGGGTAAGCATCATTTTGCATCAAAAGCATTACTACAGTAGAACCTCAACTTATTCATTTTAAATTGTGATAAGCTTCGATTTCAGTTAAACTATTTACTAGGATTAGCCACTATACTAAGCATTCACTGAATATTGTAGCAATCAATAAAACCATATGATTTCCGATATCCACAGATATCAACCTCATCTCACCATAATCATTATGTTCAAGTTATTAGCCTCTACCTCACCAGAAGATCAGTTCAGTTTCTCACTAACCAGGAGAGATGGCGATTCGAATCGATTGTACCAGCTGGCAAATATGCCAATCACAAACCCTGTCAGCCGAGCCACTGGCTTCTTGGGCCACCGTTAAATCTTTCTGAGACATAATATGTATCGCGGGCTTGGAGGGGTCCATATTCTCAGAGACAAACCCACTTCCAGGATGCATCAGGTCCCCTGACCTGCCCTTGGTAAGATGGTGTCTCCGCACATCCTTCCTACCTCCAGAATATGTCTGCCTTATCACGCCCAATTCCCGGCTCAGAAAGAAATACTCGGCTTCGCGGTCAGAACGACTTATCTGGCCAGCTATGTGACGACGTCTTTCAATCTCAACTGATGTCTGGTGGCCTCAGTCCTAATCGGCCGCAAGCAGCACCGAAGACGGCATGACCTCAACCATGTCATGCGGCTCCCCGCTACCCTAGCCTTGATTCTCTCATTAGACACTGTGGCATGGTGGCATATATAGTCCATCATGTGGAATCCAACCCCATCATCATTAGTAACCACCTATGCTCGCGAAGGACAGGAAATCCCTCGACTTCTACCGGTCTAAGCATGGCTAAGCATAAGATCGAACCCATCCCCTTGTCTAGTAATAACTTCAGGATCAAGTATAAGTGGACAAGGAATAAATGCAGCAACGGTATCATATCAACTCCTATACTTAAGTGCACAATCATACGATTTAATAAAGACCAGTGTATTTGTAAAAAAAAAAGAGTAGGTGGAGACTTAGGAATGCTCCGGGGCTTGCCTTTCACAAAGTTAGCGGGTTGGTGATCCGGGCACTCCGGAAGTTCAACCTCTTCTTCTTGTCCTTCGGAAACCTCGGGCACTTCAATCTCCGGCGGAACTCCCTCCTCCGGTGGATCGAATTGCAGCAGTGTCACTCCTCCCGGCGATCCTGTATGCATGATATGCATATATGAGAACTGAGAATGCACATGAAATGCAAGATAGAGATGCACGAATTAACCCATGATATGCAATCAGTTTAACAATCCACACTCATTTATTTCTTTCCTAGACAACCAACTCATACTCACCCTTCTTAAGCAAGCATAGAACAATTTCTCGTCCCGGGTGAGAGGTCTACAACCTGCACTTAATAATTAACCTGCATCAACTAACCTACCACAACCAAAAGATATTTGCTTAGAAACAATTAAACAAACCCTAGCCTATAACTGGACCTACTGCTTACTGTGACCAGAAAAATCCATAGAAATTACAGTAGCTATTACACATCCAGATTAGCCTACTGACAAAATTTCAAGTCATTTGGACAAGTATAACAGTCTACACAAAAATAACAAGCAACCAGCCTTTTAAGCAAATGGAAAATACTTAACACAGTGAAAAGTATCAAACAACAGATTTCCTAATTTTTTTAGCTTCTTTCCAACATAACATAGCCCAGGAAAAATATTCATGTCCATAACCTTAACACATTAAGCATGGTGATTTTTGCAAGATTAAAACATAAAAGGCACATTATACTAGACATCATATAAATAACAATGAAACACCAGAAAACATATTTTTCATAGATTCTACTTCCCTAAACAAGATGAATGCAAGTGGAATCACATTTTTAGCACATTCCTACAATTACTTATGCATTTATCAAGTTTACAAGCAATTAACAATTTAATTATAACTGCACATAAAAAGTATTCAAAAAGTACATTTTATATTTTTCCTTGATAGAGCTCAGAAATACAAACACAACAAAATTTGGTTCACCCCAATTGGACATTCCTAGCTCCAGATATGAATTTGGAAGGTTTTACACATTTTCTGGAAATTCATTATATAAAATCAAAAACCTAAACCCGATAGAACTGCTACGTGCACCCGGCTCAGTGAACCAGAGGCGCACCCGAACGGCTGACTCGCGGGCCTCGGGGTCGACCCGACCCCACGCGTCAGAGAGAGGAAACAGAGCCGCCGGCGCTGACCGGCGAGAGCTCGCCGACGGCGAGGTCTCCGGCGACGCCGAGGCTACCTACCGACTCGCGGCAACGAGACGAACCCGATGGACCAACTGCCGAGGGTCGTACTCCACCGGAGCGAGCTCGACGGCGGCAATGGCGGACGGCGGTGGTCCGGCGAACTTGCGCCGGCCGATTCCGGCCGTTGCTCGCGCGGCTCGGCCTCGTTCCGTGTTCCTGCAACCCTAGCGGACCTGTGCGCGCGACTAATCGAACTATTGCGCACGAAAACTCACTGACCGCGCTCGCATGGCGGCACGGTGGCGAGCGGTTTCACGGCGAACTCGGGTTCCGGCGAAACCACAGCGAGGTAGATCTAACCGACGGTGTGGAAAGGATCTACGGCTAACGGAGACTCTTAGACGAGCAAAAGAGAGGGAAGCCGACCCCGGCATCGCCCTCGCCACGGCGACCCGAGAGCTCGGCGGCGCTCCGGCAATGGCGGACGGCGAGAAGCTCGCTGGAGCTGTACCTTAGGTCGGCTGAGGTCGGCAACGGGTCGGAAACGAAGATCAGAGCAAGCCGCAGCTGCGCCGAGGGTGGCGCGGTCGGAGACGGCTCGGTGGCGGCGGATTTCACCGCGGCGGTCGCGGCGGAAATGGCGACGGCGGAGGGGAAAGAGGAGAGCAGCGAGCGAACAGAGGGCGAGAGAGCAGGGAGAGTGAGGGCGAGCGTGCGGGAGACAGCGTTGCGTGTTCCCCTTTGTAAGCCGACCGCGCGGCAGCAACGACGGCGTACGGCGCCATCTGGCGGCCGAGGCCTGACGCGGTCGCGCGATTCGCTCGCGATTCGCCCGAGGGTCGAACTGAATCGGCTCCGATTCAGTTTCCGCGGACCCGACTGAAACTCGATTTTTATCGATCTACAACTCGCGATCCAGAGCGTTTCAGCGAAAACTTCACTAATATGAGTTGAAGAGCTATATGAGTAGATCATTTCATATTAAGACACTTTACTCTAGTTCGGCCTGGATTGAGAGATACAAGTCGATGAACAGGGGTACACCGAAACTGAAAACCGGTTTAGACTTAGGAAAATTTGAAAACTTCCAAAACAGCTCCAAATCTACACTAATTCAACTTTTTGACCTTCTTCCACTCATTTTCATGAGTTGACCCAATAATAAAGTTTGTTGCTTATAAAATTCTACACAACTTCGATTTAGGGTGCACTGACATGCAGAATCTCTAAAATGCCCTTCTTGTTTGGTCAAACAGAATAGCTTTTAAAGGGCTCTCTAGTCAACTATGAGCTAGAGGGGTATTTTGGGGATTTCACCAACATGAACATTGTTCCAAATGTTATCCTAAACATGTATAAAGCATTTAGAACCGTAAACAAGCATCACATTTGCATGACAACACATTTTGCATAATATGGACATATAAACAAACATATAGCAATAAAAGGGAATCAAATCAAATGCAATGATAATAATGCATGAAATGACATGATCTATGCTTGATGACATGCAAATGCAAGTGTGAAAATAGTAACTAACACTAGGGTGTTACAGCCCTCCCCCCTTAAAAGAATCTCGTCCCCGAGATTAGAGTTAATTACCATTGTTTAAAGAAAGACGGATAGACTTCCTTGAGGTAATCTTCTCGCTCCCAAGTCGCATCCCAATAACTTTGGTTGTTCCACACCACCTTGTAGAACTTGATCACACGGCTACGGGTGATTCTTTCTTTGTAATCTATTACTTCAATAGGCTTTTCTTCATAGGTCAAATCTGATTTCAACTTGATATCACCAAAATCCACTTGCTCTTCCGGTACTCGTAAACATTTCTTGAGTTGAGATACATGAAACACATTGAAGATAGTGGACATGTGTGGTGGCAACCGTAACTTGTATGCTACCTTCCCACTTCTTTCCAGAATTTGAAAAGGACCTACAAACCTTGGAGCTAACTTTCGTTTCACTCCGAAGCGTTGCACGCCTTTCATGGGTGACACTTTCAAGTATACATAGTCACCCACTTCAAATTGCAATGGCCTTCTTCGCTTGTCCGCATAGCTCTTTTGACGAGTCTGAGCGGCTTTGAGATGTGTTTGAATGAAGTCAATCCCGTAATATCTCCTTTCGCCTGATTCAACCCAATTGAGAGGAGTTCTACATTTGCGCCCATACAAAGCTTCGAAAGGAGCCATTTGAATACTCTCTTGATAGCTATTGTTGTATGAGAACTCGGCCAAAGGCAACCATTCTTCCCACGAACCTTTAGACGATAGAACACAAGCTCTCAACATATCTTCAAGAATTTGATTTACCCTTTCGGTTTGACCAGAAGTTTGAGGATGATAAGCTGAGCTGCGAACCAAATTGGTTCCCAAACACTTGTGTAGATGCTCCCAGAAGCGTGCAATAAATTGCGGGCCTCTGTCGGAAACTATCGTCCTCGGCACACCATGTAACCGAAGTATCTGAGCAAAGTAGAGCTGTGCCAACTGATGAGGACGATCTGTAGTTCGAACTGGTAAGAAATGTGCAATCTTAGTCAATCGATCTATGATCACCCAAATAGAATCGTGGCCTTTTTGCGTTAGAGGTAACCCAGATATGAAATCCATGGTTATCTCATCCCATTTCCAACCTGGAACTGGTAAGGGTTGCAATAGGCCTGCTGGCTTAAGATGAATAGCCTTCACGCGACAACAGGTATCACACCTGGCCACATAGGCTGCAACTTCCTTCTTCATTTTGGTCCACCAGAACCTAGGTTTCAAGTCTTGATACATCTTACTACTATCAGGATGGATAGACAACTTGGACAAATGAGCCTCATCCATAATCTGATTCCTCAACTCACGGTCTTTCGGTACTACCAATCGATCCTTGAACCACAATATACCTTTTTCATCTACTCGGAAATGAAGCATTTCTTGTTCTTTCATCTTCCTCTTGATATGATATATGCCGGGATCTGTTTTCTGACCTTCAATAATCTTGCTTTCCAAAGTACAACTGAGAGTAATATTATTCAACACCACTGGATGCACAAGATTGAACCCGTCTGCTAGCAAAGGCTGCAATACATTGCAATGAGACTTTCGGCTCAAGGCATCGGCTACGACATTGGCCTTGCCAGGATGATAGTGTACTTCTAGATCATAGTCTTTGATCAACTCCAACCACCTTCTTTGCCTCATGTTCAACTCAGGCTGAGTGAAAATGTACTTGAGACTCTTGTGATCGGAATAGATATGACATTTGTGACCCATCAAATAGTGGCGCCAAATCTTCAATGCATGAACTACAGCGGCAAGTTCCAAATCATGAGTAGGAAGTTTTGCTCATGTTTTCTCAGTTGACGCGAGGCATAAGCAATGACTCGGCCTTCTTGCATGAGAACACATCCTAACCCAGTGCCACAAGCATCGCAGTACACATCAAAAGGCCTTTCAATATCAGGTTGTGCAAGAACTGGAGCAGTGGTCAACAACGTTTGCAAGGTGCGAAAAGCTGTTTCACACTCCTCACTCCACACAAACTTGGTATCTTTGTGCAATAGCTTGGTCATAGGTTTAGCTATTTTAGAGAAATCCTGAATAAAGCGGCGATAATACCCAGCTAATCCCAGAAAGCTACGAACCTCAGACACATTTGTTGGTGACTGCCAATCCAATACCTGCTGAACTTTTGACGGATCTACAGAAATACCTTCAGCAGATAAGATATGGCCCAGAAAAGGTACCTTAGTCAACCAAAACTCACACTTGCTGAACTTAGCATACAGCTTATGCTCCCTGAGTCTAGTCAAGACTATCCTCAAGTGTTCAGCATGATCCTCCATGCTCTCAGAGTACACCAGAATATCGTCAATAAAGACTACCACGAACTTATCCAACTCAGGCATGAATACCGAATTCATTAGATACATGAAATGTGCAGGAGCATTGGTTAATCCAAAAGACATAACCAAATACTCATACAAGCCATACCGAGTGGAGAAAGCCGTCTTGGGAATATCTTGTGGTCTGATCTTAATTTGGTGATACCCAGATCTCAGATCAATTTTGGAGAAAACCTTGGCCTTGGACAATTGATCAAACAAGATATCAATACGAGGTAGAGGATACTTGTTCTTAATTGTCACAGCATTTAGTGGCCTATAGTCCACACACATACGTAAAGTTTCATCCTTCTTCTTAACAAAGATTGCAGGACAGCCCCACGGAGAAGAACTAGGGCGAATGAACCCTTTGTCCAATAACTCCTGGAGTTGTTTCTTGAGTTCAGCTAATTCATGAGGAGGCATTCTATATGGCCTTCGAGAAATAGGCGCCGTACCGGGAATAAGTTCTATTGCAAACTCCACATCTCGATCAGGAGGAAGTCCAGGTAGATCATCAGGAAAGACATCAGGAAACTCACACACTACCGGAATACCTTGGACGGTCTTGCCCTCAACTGCGAAAGAGAGATTAAAAAGATCCCCTCTTCGAGGTAAGGAAACTTGAAAGGTACCCCCACCCTGGGGCGCCTTCAACGTCAAAGTTCGGTTAGCAACGTCCAATATCGCACCCCATTTGTTCATCCAGCTAACCCCTAGAATTACATCCAGACTTAGCCCAGGCAACACAATGAGATGACTGATAAAACTCCTATCATTAATCTCAATACTCGCCTGCTTGATACCCTCACGTGTGCATATTTCAGCCCCAGCTGAGGTTATCCGGAAATTACAGCCCAAATCAACGATCTGAAAGGCATGCCTTTCTGCAAATGCTTGACTTATGAAAGAATGCGATGATCCAGAATCGAACAAAACAATAGCAGGATGCTGATTCACAGAAAACATACCCGCGGTGACTGGTTCACCTTCTGGAATTTCTTCAATAGTGGTGTGATGCACTCGAGCCTGCTTTGGATGAGGGCAATAGCGAGCAAGGTGCCCCTGTTGACCGCAGTTAAAGCATGGCCCCAGACCCTGGTTGGTCCTCACTGGAACGGCGTTGCTTGGAGGAGCGCTGTTCTTGTTCAAAGGCACTGTGAAACCTTTCTTGTAGCGCTGAGGCGCTGGCTGCTTCTTTGGAGGGGGTCTGAATTTTGCTCCAGGAACAGCCGGACGGTAAGCAGGGCGATTTGCCACCGCACGACTAGCTGCTGGAGTCCTTGACTGAGAAGAGCTTCCTTCAAATGGCCTCTTGCCTCCCTTGGAAGCAGTGTGCAAGTTGTTCTGTTTCTCTTGGATATAAGCTTCACTGATGAACTCGTTAAAAGTTGTACGAGCGTTGTTCGCCAGAGTCTTCATAAGCTTGGTACTAAGACCTCTCTTGAAGGTTTCAATCTTCTTTTCATCTGTATCTACCATCCACGGGGCATACCTCGACAGATTGTTAAAGGCATGATGATACTGAGTGAGGGTCTTGGTACCCTGAGTAAGCTGCATGAATTCATTGACCTTCATCTTGATCAAGCCTGCTGGAATAAAATGCCCCCTGAAATCCCTGGTGAACTGCTCCCAGGTGATATCAGCGACCACAGGGTAGGCGGTCTTACGATTGGCCCACCATATTCCAGCTTGGCCTTGCAGTAACATAGCAGCAAAGCTAGCCTTCATGGTTTCAGTCAATCGCAGCACAGAGAATGACTGTTCAATAGTATTTAACCACTCATCAGCTTCCAGCGGCTCTACGGCCTGCTTGAATACCGGAGGCTTAGTGTCCATGAAGTCCTTATAGTTACTGTATTGGTCCTCATCGTTTCCGCGGCGTCCACCTCGATCGCGATTGTGGTTGTTACTAGCAACCATCTGCTGCAAAATCGCTTGCTGGGTGTCCAAGAACTGAGCAAACATTTGTTCCTGGGTACGTGGTGGAGGAGGCGGCAACTCCTCATCTTCATGTTCGTTCCCACCACCACTGGTTGACCCATGACGACGGGTATGAGGTGCCATCTGTATCAACACGCAACAACCATTGTTAAATGTCAGTTATGTCAAAGATAACCGAAAGATTATGCCCAAAAGATATCAATGATCATTTTTGATAACCAACAAACGGCACAATAATTCAATAATCATCACACAACCGCACAATAACAAGGCGCAACCAAAAAGGGTTTCCAAGCTGCATAAGTTACCATTACTTAATTAAAAGTTTGATGGCTCCAGCCCTGAACACACAGGGTTCTCTCATTACAATTCAGGTTCTACCCATTACATGACATTAAAGGTTTTCCCAATACAAAAGGGTGCCGATCATGGCAAGATCACTAGAAAAAGCCTAGTCATCGTGGTCACTGTCCACGCCGGACACGTTCCCACCATGGTCATCACTCTCGTCAATAGGCACGATCTCCTCGGGGTCTTCTTCCTCTTCTTCCTCACTTGCTTCACCATCATCAGCTGCAATGAAGATCTCAGGAGCAAACTCCGCCGCACCCGGAGGATGAAACGGATCAGCACGGTTGTTCAGACGATGAACATCCTGCTGCAACTCCCAAACCTGCTGCTGACTATCACGCAACTCCTGCAGAAACTCATCGCGCTGACGTGTCAAGCTCATATTGCGATTGTCAAGCTGGCGGCGAAGATCTGCATTCTCCCTCTCAAGCACCTCGACACGGCGATCAGCTGCCAACAAGGCGCCAGTGCATCGTAACAACTCATTGCGACAGGCAGTGAGAGCTACCACCAAGTCATCTGAGCTACGACGAGCCATACGTGCCCACTCTTCAGCTTCTAACTTCTTCTCCACAGCATCATGCAGGGCTTCAATGCACTTCATCCAACCATCCCTAGTGGAATAATGCATCCTCAGGACAGCAAACATAGCACTCATAGAAGCACCCGTGCTATGAGCACGCTCGTCCCTGCCTCGCTCTAAAGAAGTTTGGCTAGACTGAGCCCACTCACCCTGAGAAGCATCCACCCTGGGAAAAACATTTGCTGGCCCCAAATCAGCTCTCTTGTTGAACCGGCTGCAAATATCCGTCAACACCTCAAAAGCTGCAAGCTGCGCACCATCCCATGGCGTCCTCATGTCAACTTCCACCTTTATTCCTGGAAACGGCCAACCCCTTTCAAGCACAGGGATAGTCACCCAAACATCAAACCAAGGCTGCACCATGGTTTGCGCTGGCTTCCAGAAATACAGTGGTGGCTCTGCATATCCCACCGACTGCAACAACCTCCATAGCACTGTGGGTGTGCCAAACTGCTCCAGAAACTGACCACTCTGCGGCTCACCTTCAGCTGCCATCTGGTACATTACAACATCTTTCAGCATTTAGAATAAGATAGGACAGCACAAATTTTACCATAGGGAAGGAAATAGTACAGATAGCTTAAATTAATTTCATGATCATGATGCATGCACGTGCCAACGACCTCACACATAATATATTTTAACTAACGTTATAGTCGGTGGCATACCACGTGCTCTCATATACGTAACTAACCGTGCTATACGTTTTGCGTGGTTAGTATACCTGCAGAAGATTCATTTCAGCCCAATCCCAATGTATGCAGGGCAACAAGAAACACTTTTTGCCGGAAATGTTCCCATGAACATTTGCGACCCCAAAAATTAATTACTCCACCTTACTTCCATAAGTACACATATGGATAACATGTACTCACTTCAGTAATCATACACTCACCATTGATCGATGGTTGTTCGATCTTACACTCACATCTCACCTTACCTTAGGCGACGTGGTACATTGACCCATAAGAAGCAATAAGAAACCGACGGTTCATGATTATCCGCACGATAAAACCAAATGAACCACAAATAGAAATATGATGCAATTCTCCCCAAGTCAGTACTTACATAAGCCACCTAATTACCACATATACATAGGGCTATAGGACTTGGTCATTGGTACTCATAAGTTTTGCAAACACTTGGTTTAAATCACCTATACACACTATCAGTTGGCAATTAGTTTGTAAAACTCAAAACTCTTTTAGTTTTTAAATAGTCAAGTGACGGTATATGCTGAATTATGCTCTGGTACCAGCTGTCACAGAACTGACCAATTTATACGAGAACAAGTACAACGATCGCATTTTCGCCGCAATCCAGTCGCACTTGAGCCAATATAAACCCGGTAGTCCGGAAATCTCGAAGGATTTCAAACATTTCATACCCCAAGGATCATTCATTCAGCAATACCCGATCACATGACACATAAGTTCGCAACCGAATTTAAACATCAGAGTACAACATAGTCTTTTACACAAATAGGGTAGTAGCGGAAGTCAATATAGTTTTACACCACAGAGTTCGAATACGAGTACCATCACATGACCCCGTCACAGCATTCTTACAACAACTAAAGATAGATAATGACCCCGCCCTCGGGTCTAGTCTTCTTCGCCCGCAGGGGTGAAGCAGTTCCTGCAATACGCGTAGAACACTACACCATCTGCAACAATGGGAATAAAACCCTGAGTACTCAATTGTACTCAGCTAGACTTACCCGACAGGGAGTAAATAAAAAGACTCTCAAGGATATGCAAGGCTTGTTTGGTGGAGCTCAGAGGGTAGCATCATTTTGCATCAAAAGCATTACTACAGTAGAACCTCAACTTATTCATTTTAATTGTGATAAGCTTCGATTTCAGTTAAACTATTTACTAGGATTAGCCACTATACTAAGCATTCACTGAATATTGTAGCAATCAATAAAACCATATGATTTCCGATATCCACAGATATCAACCTCATCTCACCATAATCATTATGTTCAAGTTATTAGCCTCTACCTCACCAGAAGATCAGTTCAGTTTCTCACTAACCAGGAGAGATGGCGATTCGAATCGATTGTACCAGCTGGCAAATATGCCAATCACAAACCCTGTCAGCCGAGCCACTGGCTTCTTGGGCCACCGTTAAATCTTTCTGAGACATAATATGTATCGCGGGCTTGGAGGGGTCCATATTCTCAGAGACAAACCCACTTCCAGGATGCATCAGGTCCCTGACCTGCCCTTGGTAAGATGGTGTCTCCGCACATCCTTCCTACCTCCAGAATATGTCTGCCTTATCACGCCCAATTCCCGGCTCAGAAAGAAATACTCGGCTTCGCGGTCAGAACGACTTATCTGGCCAGCTATGTGACGACGTCTTTCAATCTCAACTGATGTCTGGTGGCCTCAGTCCTAATCGGCCGCAAGCAGCACCGAAGACGGCATGACCTCAACCATGTCATGCGGCTCCCCGCTACCTAGCCTTGATTCTCTCATTAGACACTGTGGCATGGTGGCACATATAGTCCATCATGTGGAATCCAACCCCATCATCATTAGTAACCACCTATGCTCGCGAAGGACAGGAAATCCCTCGACTTCTACCGGTCTAAGCATGGCTAAGCATAAGATCGAACCCATCCCCTTGTCTAGTAATAACTTCAGGATCAAGTATAAGTGGACAAGGAATAAATGCAGCAACGGTATCATATCAACTCCTATACTTAAGTGCACAATCATACGATTTAATAAAGACCAGTGTATTTGTAAAAAAAAAGAGTAGGTGGAGACTTAGGAATGCTCCGGGGCTTGCCTTTCACAAAGTTAGCGGGTTGGTGATCCGGGCACTCCGGAAGTTCAACCTCTTCTTCTTGTCCTTCGGAAACCTCGGGCACTTCAATCTCCGGCGGAACTCCCTCCTCCGGTGGATCGAATTGCAGCAGTGTCACTCCTCCCGGCGATCCTGTATGCATGATATGCATATATGAGAACTGAGAATGCACATGAAATGCAAGATAGAGATGCACGAATTAACCCATGATATGCAATCAGTTTAACAATCCACACTCATTTATTTCTTTCCTAGACAACCAACTCATACTCACCCTTCTTAAGCAAAGCATAGAACAATTTCTCGTCCCGGGTGAGAGGTCTACAACCTGCACTTAATAATTAACATGCATCAACTAACCTACCACAACCAAAAGATATTTGCTTAGAAACAATTAAACAAACCCTAGCCTATAACTGGACCTACTGCTTACTGTGACCAGAAAAATCCATAGAAATTACAGTAGCTATTACACATCTAGATTAGCCTACTGACAAAATTTCAAGTCATTTGGACAAGTATAACAGTCTACACAAAAATAACAAGCAACCAGCCTTTTAAGCAAATGGAAAATACTTAACACAGTGAAAAGTATCAAACAACAGATTTCCTAATTTTCTTAGCTTCTTTCCAACATAACATAGCCCAGGAAAAATATTCATGTCCATAACCTTAACACATTAAGCATGGTGATTTTTGCAAGATTAAAACATAAAAGGCACATTATACTAGACATCATATAAATAACAATGAAACACCAGAAAACATATTTTTCATAGATTCTACTTCCCTAAACAAGATGAATGCAAGTGGAATCACATTTTTAGCACATTCCTACAATTACTTATGCATTTATCAAGTTTACAAGCAATTAACAATTTAATTATAACTGCACATAAAAAGTATTCAAAAAGTACATTTTATATTTTTCCTTGATAGAGCTCAGAAATACAAACACAACAAAATTTGGTTCACCCCAATTGGACATTCCTAACTCCAGATATGAATTTTGGAAGGTTTTACACATTTTCTGGAAATTCATTATATAAAATCAAAAACCTAAACCCGATAGAACTGCTACGTGCACCCGGCTCAGTGAACCAGAGGCGCACCCGAACGGCTGACTCGCGGGCCTCGGGGTCGACCCGACCCCACGCGTCAGAGAGAGGAAACAGAGCCGCCGGCGCTGACCGGCGAGAGCTCGCCGACGGCGAGGTCTCCGGCGACGCCGAGGCTACCTACCGACTCGCGGCAACGAGACGAACCCGATGGACCAACTGCCGAGGGTCGTACTCCACCGGAGCGAGCTCGACGGCGGCAATGGCGGACGGCGGTGGTCCGGCGAACTTGCGCCGGCCGATTCCGGCCGTTGCTCGCGCGGCTCGGCCTCGTTCCGTGTTCCTGCAACCCTAGCGGACCTGTGCGCGCGACTAATCGAACTATTGCGCACGAAAACTCACTGACCGCGCTCGCATGGCGGCACGGTGGCGAGCGGTTTCACGGCGAACTCGGGTTCCGGCGAAACCACAGCGAGGTAGATCTAACCGACGGTGTGGAAAGGATCTACGGCTAACGGAGACTCTTAGACGAGCAAAAGAGAGGGAAGCCGACCCCGGCATCGCCCTCGTCACGGCGACCCGAGAGCTCGGCGGCGCTCCGGCAATGGCGGACGGCGAGAAGCTCGCTGGAGCTGTACCTTAGGTCGGCTGAGGTCGGCAATGGGTCGGAAACGAAGATCAGAGCAAGCCGCAGCTGCGCCGAGGGTGGCGCGGTCGGAGACGGCTCGGTGGCGGCGGATTTCACCGCGGCGGTCGCGGCGGAAATGGCGACGGCGGAAATGGCGATGGCGAAGGGGAAAGAGGAGAGCAGCGAACGAACAGAGGGCGAGAGAGCAGGGAGAGTGAGGGCGAGCGTGCGGGAGACAGCGTTGCGTGTTCCCCTTTGTAAGCCGACCGCGCGACAGCAACGACGGCGTACGGCGCCATCTGGCGGCCGAGGCCTGACGCGGTCGCGCGATTCGCTCGCGATTCGCCCGAGGGTCGAACTGAATCGGCTCCGATTCAGTTTCCGCGGACCCGACTGAAACTCGATTTTTATCGATCTACAACTCGCGATCCAGAGCGTTTCAGCGAAAACTTCACTAATATGAGTTGAAGAGCTATATGAGTAGATCATTTCATATTAAGACACTTTACTCTAGTTCGGCCTGGATTGAGAGATACAAGTCAATGAACAGGGGTACACCGAAACTGAAAACCGGTTTAGACTTAGGAAAATTTGAAAACTTCCAAAACAGCTCCAAATCTGCACTAATTCAACTTTTTGACCTTCTTCCACTCATTTTCATGAGTTGACCCAATAATAAAGTTTGTTGCTTATAAAATTCTACACAACTTCGATTTAGGGTGCACTGACATGCAGAATCTCTAAAATGCCCTTCTTGTTTGGTCAAACAGAATAGCTTTTAAAGGGCTCTCTAGTCAACTATGAGCTAGAGGGGTATTTTGGGGATTTCACCAACATGAACATTGTTCCAAATGTTATCCTAAACATGTATAAAGCATTTAGAACCATAAACAAGCATCACATTTGCATGACAACACATTTTGCATAATATGGACATATAAACAAACATATAGCAATAAAAGGGAATCAAATCAAATGCAATGATAATAATGCATGAAATGACATGATCTATGCTTGATGACATGCAAATGCAAGTGTGAAAATAGTAACTAACACTAGGGTGTTACACATGTGATGGGCCCACCCTGTCATAGGGGGTTGGCCGACCCCCCTTGGTAGGTCCAGGCCACCACCATGGTGCACCGACCTCCTGCATGCCTCCATGCTGCTGGCTCCATCTCAATCGTCCATCTTGTGGCGGTTTTGAGGCGGTTCATCCAAGGGTGGAGAGACAAGGAGCGCACGGATCGCTAACGTGGTGCCCCTCCACTTCCCTCTATAAATAGAGGTAGCCTCCACCCTCTTCACACACACCAAGACAACAAAAAGGCAACAGAAGAGTCAAGTTCCACTTCTTAGTTGTAGTATTGGTCTAGTGTAGGAGTTAGAGTCGAGTTGAGCTAAGCTCGGTGTCTTCGTAGTCGTCTTTTGGAGAGTCTGGTATAGCTCTTGTACCTTTCCTTCTGTAAGACTTTCTTTATATCAACATAATATTCTTGCTTTACTTTACTAAGTCTTTACTTTGTGCAATTCTATATTTACTATAGTATTGTTGTGTCTTATCTTAGCAATATAGTTGACTTATACTAGATTGTGATCCTGTAACCAGCTATTGTGTGTTGTTCATCGCCTGTTATAGGGTGTTTAGTTGCCTTGTACACTACTAGAGTAGTGAGAATTAGTGTAAGCGTGGTGCTTAGACTAAATCTTGCCTTTGATTACCACTTGCTGCACGGATTGTTTGTGGGTACTAGCAGGTGGTGACAGCCTTGTCTCGTCTTTGCATCCCACCACGTGTTTTGAGCAAGTTCTTAAAAGGTAGGCTCCCATAAGTATATAGCCGCTTCGGGTAGAGGTTTTATCCTCTACTGTCTTGGGCTATCCCTGGCACTTAAGAAGTAAGGTAGCAGTCTAGGTATTTCATCTATCTGTAAAGGTCAAGTTCACAAGAGTAAAGTAAGAAACATAGGAGTTCTATACTCACTCGTTGTCCTCCCACCAAGCTGTACTATACTAGTTATCCTTACTTATCCTAAGCCTTGTCTTGTCTCTGTGTCATTATCTTTCCTCTATTTCAATTACCCCCTATCACTAGTTGGTGCTAAGTTGTAGTAGACGAGAGGATCTCTCTTTTATTAACATTCCTAGCAATCGCTTTCCCTTGGGATAAAATAAATAATGATACCGTGGAATACTCCCAGGTGAAGCGCTACAGCGGTGTATTCTGTGCGCTTGTGGAATAATCTAATAGACATAAGAATTACCCCCAGGCACTTCTGGCGCCGTTATCAGAGATAGCCTAACACCCTATCTCTGGTGATTGTGCTACTATTTACGGTAGATATACCATAAAAATCCATACTCAAACACCGTCAACAGGCCTCGGATTCAAGTAAGATCAACATAACATGAACATATTTTATCAACATAACATGCACAAGGATCATGGGGTAAAACAACATGACAAACATGCAGCAAATGAGGAGCAACACTCCATGATAGGTGGGGACACCTTCTAGAAGCCCCTAGCTAGGCCCACCTGCCATAGAGGGGTCGGCCGAACCCCCCTGGTGCCTTGCCAGGTCGGTTGGCCTCCAACTACCTCAAGCATGCTTCCCACGTGATGGTTTTGCCACTGTCGTCCATTCAAGTCAGTTTCAATGACGGTTTATCCAAGGGCCAAGGTGGAAAGGCACACGGATCGCTGACGTGGCACCCCTCCATCTCCCCCTATAAATAGAGGCTGCATCCACCCTCTCAAGACATGATTCATTCAAGATACAAGTGAAGAGTAGTGTAGTTCCACCTTTAGTAGTAGTTGTAGTCTAGTGTGGGAGTTAGAGTTGAGTCGAGCTGCGCTCGGGGTCTCCGGAGTCGTCTACTGGAGAGTCTGGTATAGCTCTTGTATCTTTCTCTTTCTGTAAGACTTATCTACTTTAATATATTATTCTTACTTTACTTCACTGAGTCCTTACTTAGTGCAATACTTTAATAGTATTGCTGTGAGTTATCATATTACTTGGTCGGTTTGCAATAGATTGTGATCCTGTAACCAGCTCACGTGTGTAGTTCATCGCCTGTCATAGGGTGCTCTAGTTGCCTTGGTCACAGCTAGAGTATTAAGGCTTAGTGTAAGCGTGGTGCTTAGACCAGATCTTGCCTTTGAATACCACTTGTTGCACGGATTGTTTGTGGGTGCTAGCAGGTGGTGACAGCCCTGTCTAATCTTAGTATCCCTCCATGTGTTTTAGGTAAGTTCTTAAAAGGTAGGCTCCCATAAGAGCATAGGCGCTTCGGGTAGAGGTTATATCCTCTGTTGTCTCGCACTATCCTCTACACACCGGAAGTAAGGTAGTAGTCTTAGTGTATTTTATCCATTTGATAAGATAGATCACAGGAGTATAGTTTGAATCACAAGAACCTTTCTCACTCGTTGTCCTCCTACCTAGCTACACTACACTAGCTATCTTTTAGTATTTCATTTGTTATCTTTGAATCATCACCTTCCTATTATACTTCGATTATCCTCTCTGCACTAGTTGTGCTAAGTTGAGATAGAATTAAGGATCTCCTTCTATTACCATTTCTAGCAATCGCTTTCCCTTGGGATAAAATAAATAACGATACCTTGGAATACTCCCGGGTGAAGTACTACAGCGGTATATTCTGTGCGCTTGCGGAATTATCCAATAGGCATAAGAAATACACTCAGGATCTTCTGGCGCTGTTATCAGAGATAGCCTAACACCCTATCTCTGGTGGCTGCGCTAAGAAGTGTCAACAGGCATTTCTGGCGCTGTTGCCGAGGAAAGCATAGCTAGAAATTTTAATAGGATCGAATCCGGAACCTATCATCAATTTAGTATCAATTAGTTGTAGTAGGGCTTACCCTTGCCTCTGGTTCTCTTTATCGTGAAGCAAGGCATACATGAGTGGATTTCAGTTTCAAGCCACAGCAATAGAAAATCCAGAGACATCCACCAAGAGTTCTCGACACCGTTCAGTCTCCGATCGGAGGTCCGATTTGGTATTGGAACCACTCAAGGAAGGAGGCTCAGCACTGTCACCTAAGGAAGCTATGGCCCAAAAGACCATCTTCGAGCACTCTGCACCGTCGGCTGACAATGTCGCCACCGGTCCGCAGCTTAGTTTGGGGGATGCCACTTTTTAGCTCAAGCCATCTCTTATCAACATGGTGCAAGCCAACCCATTCAGCGGAAAGCCCCACGAGGATGCAAATGCACATCTCCAGAATTTTCTAGAATTGTGTGGCACCATTGCCATAAAAGGAGTTAAAGTGGACGCCATCTGTCTTCGCTTTTTTCCGTTCTCCTTGATCGGAAAGGCAAAACAATGGTTCTATTATTATCCTGAAGACATTGGCAATTGGACAAATTGCGCCAATGCATTCCTCAAGAAGTTCTTCCCGATGGGCAAAACCACTGCTCTTCGAGGAAAGATCTCAGGTTTTACACAACAAGTAGACGAGACGATTCCCGAAGCATGAGAACATCTCCAGGAATACATTCGGGAATGCCCTCATCATGGAATCCAAGAATGGCTCCTGATGCAAGGTAGCTCGTAGTCACCTCGATGCCGCTGCTAGAGGAGCATTCACTTCACTCAATGTCACACAAGCCAAAAATCTGATAGAAAAGATGGTGACAAATCAAGGGTGGAATGAAGATCGACTCCAATCCAAGAAGAAGAACACACATACCATCCATAAAGTAGATGCAGTCTCTGAGAAGATGGATCTCCTCTTAAGAAGGCTGGAAGAACGTGCTAATTTCAAGAAAGATCGAGAGGCCATTCAACACTATGCTTCCAAGAATCAATGCAATCAGGTATGTAGTGTATCTTATTTAAATCCTGAGAAGATAGACGCCATCAACAACAATTCGAAATATCCTCAACCAGGAAGATGGGCGTCGAACTCCAAGTTTCAAGGTAAGGTAAATTTTGGTAATCAATTGTCATTAAAAGATCTTGTTATGAATCAAGCTAAAATAAATGAAAGCATGAATAAAAAGCTGATAGAAAATGACAAGACCCTTGAAACATTAAATTGTAAAATGGATGCTCTCGCTTCTTCTGTTAAAGAACAAATGAGTTTTAATAAAATGCTAGAATCTCAATTAGCTCATCTTGTAGCTACTACTTCATCTCCTAAAAATACTTGCAAGACTTCAAATATCAATGCGGTGATCACGAGGGGAGGTAAGTCCACTCGCGGCCCACCACATCCTAACATGACAGGGAAGGCTGCAAGAAAAGACAAGGAAGATGATGAAGAAGAAGAAGAATTGCCAACACGTGATGACAACACCAAGTTCCAAGGAAAGACAGCCCCGCACGAATATTATGACACCAATGTGCTGCTACCATTCCCAAGAACATGGAAGCAAGCCACCGACGAACAATTCGGGAAATTCGTCGAGGTAATTCGACATCTTTATGTGCATATTCCATTACTTGATGCAATGCAGGTACCAACATAGGCCAAGTACCTACGAGACATCCTCAACAATAAGCGCCCACTGCCCACAACGGAAATAGTCAAATTGATGGAGGAATGCAGCGTGGCTATATTGAACGAACTGCCAATCAAGAAGAAGGACCCTTGGTGTCCTACCATTGACTGCTCCATTGGGACACAATACTTTGAACATGCACTGTGCGACTTGGGAGCAAGCGTCAGTGTCATGCCAAAGGTAGTATTCGACAAACTCAATCATACTATCATGTCCCCTACATCAATACGTTTGCAGCTGGCGGATCAATCGGTCCGTTATCCGGCGGGGATAGCGGAAAACATCCCCGTCAGATACGCGGATTCTTTGTCCCCATGGACTTCGAGGTCCTGGACATGGAAGTGGATGAAAAGACTCCATTCATCTTGGGGAGACCGTTCCTCAGCACCTCCAATGCACATATTGATGTTGGAGCTGGAGAAATTCAATTCCCTATCAATGGGACCCTGGAGACATTCAAATCTCAACCAAAGGTTGAGCAATCCTCACTGATCATGTTAAGGGAAATACATGCTTTCACTATTGTGAAAGATCTAAAGAAGCCCAAATCACAACCACGAGCGAAGAGCAAGCAAATATGGAAGAGAAAGGTAATACTACCGGTGATGCCTTCGAAGAAAATTCCTACACCAGCCCAAGAGGGAGATCCTATTGTAAGGACCGGAGGGGATAACTCTTCCATCAAGGTAAGTACACTAACATTTAATTAAAGTTTACTTCATTTAATTGCTTGCTCTATTTTAGCATTTATCTCCAACCCCTTTTTCTATTGACTAATAATCAAGCTCAACATCAAAATAATCATATAATTAATCTCCTGAGTAAAGTTGACACCAGGTGGGGCCCTTGGTGGGGTCGGCCGACCCCACTCTGGTGTCTCTCACCTGCCACCTTTTGTCCATTTCAATATTTGCCATGAATTGACATGCTCCACACACATCAACCATGAGTGAGCCGAGAGCAAAATTTTATGATGACAAAGTCCATTCTCTCTCCTTATTCCCACTCATGCAAACTTTGATCAAAACACCTTTTGCTAATCATGAAAAAGATTCTTGATTAAACCCTTAAGCAAATCACCTTTTGAAAGAATTCTCCCGCGAAGCACCCCATGAGCAAACCTCCACCAGCGTTGGTCATGTCTTGCTCCCTCCTTTTGCCCTTTATTCCATTCACCACTCACTCCAAGAAAGGATTCCATGAGAAAGCATCCAAAGGAGAGAAAGATGAGTGCTTCACCAGGCAAGAAATGACCACCCTTGACTCCTTTGTTTGGCACATAGCAATTAGAGAGAGGGGAGAGTTCGGCCGACCCATAAGCTGACACATGACCAAACCCACTTGCTCTAGTTCCAACAATGTTTACAAAGCAACGAGATTCCTGAAAATTGGAGGTGATTGATGGTTCGGCCGACCCATCAATTGAGTTCCACCACTCTAGCTTTTGTTCCATCCAATGCACCAGAGACTCCTCCAATTATTGGCACCAAATAGGGAGAGGGCAGGGGTCGGCCGAACCAGGCCAAGTGCCCCTGCACCCTCACTTTCTTCTCCATTTAATTCCCATGCTCGTGAGCTCAGTTCTCAAACCAAACCACCAGCAGAGCACTCTGACACTCTAAAGCTCTCTCTCACCAACCAACAAGGCTCTTTCCTTTTCAAAAAGAAAACCCAAAAATATTTTCCTCTCATCCTTGTTCTTCACTCAAGTGTTCATCACCCGAGGGAGCTAAGTATGGTAATCATCCGGTAAGAGGCTCATTAAACTAAGCTAACCCCTATCATCCGAAGTTTGGTTCGTGTCTTTATTTTGTGCAAATATGAAGAACCCATTCAAGGCCACAGCAAAGAAAGTGTGCTCAGCATTGAGCGGGAGTTCGTCGCGACAATCATCCTCCCATGACACTGAGATACGACTCTCAAGGTCACAGGATGAATATTTGTCTGAGACAACTGAGCCAAGCAACAACATAGAAAATGTTGAGCAAGCTCCTCATGATCATGAAGAATCCGAAGAAGAGGAAGAACCTGTTAGAACACAAGACCAAGAAACAGGCATTTGGGTCACTCCACAAGAACTTCTCGTCCTCAACTCCATCCGCAACCGCAACTTTGAACACACCAAGGTAATTGATTTAGGACTCCTCCAACGCACAGGTATGTATGAGGAGTTCTTTGATGTTTTTGGTGCAATAGGATGGGGTGAATTCTGGGATTTTTCTGGGTACCAAGGTAGCAAGAGTCTCACCTTAGAATTTATGTGCACAGTAAAAGCAACTAGAGACAACATCTATTTTCGCCTGTTTAATCAAGCCTATGATTTTACTTGGGACCAGTTTAGTGCTTGCCTAGGCTTCATGAACTGCACCTCAAATTTAGAATCTGCTACTCGTAGGTTCAATAAACTTGAATTTTGGCATGACAAAACTGGGGAAAATAGAATGGGGAAACCGCGCACTAGTCGCATTTGCTACCCCACAATGCGATTTTTGCAAAGATGGCTAGGAATCACTTTGTTTTCCCGGGATGATTTGAGACCTGTGATAGAAATTGATTTAAGAATAATGTATGCCATGGTATATAAAATCCGAGTATCACCTGTAAAAGCTATGGTAGAGCATTGGATTTCTGCACCATCAAGAAGTGGATCATTTGATTTCACATCCATCATCACAAAATTGTGTAGCTATTTTGAACTGCTAAATGGATCTAATCATTACATACCTACACATAGAACCATTCTGGATGAAGAATATTTCATTAAAGCTCATATTATTGCCAGTGGTCCCCAAGGAACAATAGAATTTAAATTCCATAATAGTGATACAAGCCTCACTTTGCCATGCCCAGAATTAAAAATATATGGGGGCCACCCTTTAGTGTCTAACATTGCTGGAGTAGGCGGCCGTTGGAGTTTTTCAGGACCTGCTACCCGTGCAAGAACGCGTGCTGCACAGCGTAATGAATCATCCGAAGAAGACGACAGCACCTATGCAGGCAGCTCAAATGCCATGCAGGCCTCCAACTCTGGAGGAGGGCGCCGGTCAGGGGCACAAAGTGCCAGATTTTCTTACTCATCTATGCAGGATACAGGGACGCGAAGCCATCGACATGATATGGAGTTGCTAGCACACCAGTTTGGTGTGCTGCGGGCTGGCCATGAGGCCATTCACAACATCACAACACAAACCCAGCAGCAACTCCAAAATTTCTATGAGCAGATTGGCAGACAGTGGGCTGCCCTCTATGCACATCACAACATACCTCCACCTCCATATATTCCACAGCACCCATAGCAGTTCCCGCGGCCATATCCACCACAATATCCTCATCACTATCCACCACCATATCTGCCACATCCACCTCAGTGAGAAAATTGCAAAAGTGAAAGCTTAGGGAGATTCTCTCCCCCACCAAGGTAAGTATTCTATCTCAATATTTTATATTTAATGCATTTAAATAAAATAAACTAAAAACAACAAAAATATTTTCTGTTCATGTATGTTAATCTTTCTCATTAGAAATGATGAATAGTTGCTCTGTCAATATCTCTTAAATGCCTAGTTTACAACTTAGTATTTCTTTGAGTATGGATTACTTGGCTTATTTAAAATCATCATGAACCTGAACACTTTATGAATGCTAAGTGCTAAAACTAAGTCTAAGGTGTTGTAAGATATGATATAGTGAAACAAGAGCTGCTATAATATTGTTCTAAGCATGCATGATTACTGGAGATTTATTTCTTAACAATCAAAACCATACTGTTCCTCAATAGTGATAAATTCCTACCACAGCCATATATGCTACACATGTTTAAAACCTTCCACATAAGTTGTTTGCTTTGTATTGAGTTTTATCAAGTCTTGTTGATCCTTATTGAGAGTCTTATCATGTCCCCAAGATCAAGATCACGTACACACTAAATACATATATGCTGCTTCTACACTGGAAGTACGCAACCACATGCCTTTCATTTCCACCAAATAAATGCTCCATGTATTGAAGTCATAGTAAATCTCTCTTAGTTATTATGGTAGAAGAGACAAAGGGCTATGCAAAATGAAAAGAAAAAGAAAGAAAAATGGACACAAGAGAGTTCAGAGAAAAGAAAAGAAAAATATATGAGCAAGTCTAGGCTCATGAATAAAGAAAGAAAAATTGATAGCCATGTCTCTAAAAATTCATTAGAGTGATACAATTCCAAATAGAGGAGCATTATAGTTCATATTTTCCACACACTTGCACATCTTGATCTAAGGGCATGACACTTCTCTCTTTGGATCCAAGCTTTGACTTTACAATATATACAAAGTAAGTATGCTATACCCTTTCATTCCTACCTTAAGCTCCACATAAGCCATTTTTAGAAGTAGGGTGTTAAAGAGAAGGTAACATTTCTTTTGTGCATTGGTAAGGAATCATATACCATTTGAGCGACATGAGAGAACCATATGAGGAACATTAAGTTTTTCTTTCACAAAACATTGCTAAAACCTCCAGTATAAAACTTGCAAAGAATGAGAAAAGTAGTGCGCAAGTTAAACTGTTCTGTCTCTCAACCGCCTAAGACAAAGGAAAAGTCATTAGCCCCATAAAGGACTAAGGTAAAATGGGTGAATTTTCATAGCCAATTTTTCCATTCATAAGAGAAGTATTTTGTTGTGCACTTGGTACTAAGGAAATATGAACATTGTAGCAACTCCTGATCCACCGAGACTAAGTTTAATTATTTGCTCAGGACGAGCAAAGGTTAAGCTTGGGTGATCTTGTTGACGGTGGATATACCATAAAAATCCACACTCAAACACCGTCAACAGGCCTCGGATTTAAGGAAGATCAACATAACATGAACATATTTTATCAATAACTAGTTCCACTTGTACTCTTAAGTTTGTGAATGCAGGGAAGATCAAAACAGAACAAGTTGGAGCACTTGGAGCCCAATATGACGGTTCGGCTGAACCACATATTTGGGAACCAAGTCACCACACTTGAACAAATGACACAAGGGACCACATGGAAGAGAATGGCGCTTGAGGTGGGGCCATGCATGGTTTGGCCAAACCCCACATGGGGCCCATCTGGCTCTGGTGACGTGGCATGGTCTGTGGGACACTCCACCCAGCTCATTTCAACCATCAGATTCCATTCAACGGTGAAGAATCAAAGCACAAGGATCATGGGGTAAAACAACGTGACAAACATGCAGCAAATGAGGAGCCACACTCAATGACAGGTGGGGACACCTTCTAGAAGCCCCTAGCTAGGCCCACCTGCCATAGAGGGGTCGGCCGAACCCCCCTGGTGCCTTGCCAGGTCGGTTGGCCTCCAACTACCTCAAGCATGCTTCCCACGTGATGGTTTTGCCACTGTCGTCCATTCAAGTCGGTTTCAATGACGGTTTATCCAAGGGCCAAGGTGGAAAGGCACACGGATCGCTGACGTGGCACCCCTCCATCTCCCCCTATAAATAGAGGCTGCATCCACCCTCTCAAGACATGATTCATTCAAAATACAAGTGAAGAGTAGTGTAGTTCCACCTTTAGTAGTAGTTGTAGTCTAGTGTGGGAGTTAGAGTTGAGTCGAGCTGCGCTCGGAGTCTCCGGAGTCGTCTACTAGAGAGTCTGGTATAGCTCTTGTATCTTTCTCTTTCTGTAAGACTTATCTATTTTAATATATTATTCTTACTTTACTTCACTGAGTCCTTACTTAGTGCAATACTTTAATAGTATTGCTGTGAGTTATCATATTACTTGGTCGATTTGCAATAGATTGTGATCCTGTAACCAGCTCACGTGTGTAGTTCATCGCCTGTCATAGGGTGCTCTAGTTGCCTTGGTCACAGCTAGAGTAGTAAGGCTTAGTGTAAGCGTGGTGCTTAGACTAGATCTTGCCTTTGAATGCCGCTTGTCGAACGGATTGTTTGTGGGTGCTAGCAGGTGGTGACAGCCTTGTCTAGTCTTAGTATCCCTCCACGTGTTTTGGGCAAGTTCTTAAAAGGTAGGCTCTCATAAGAGCATAGGTGCTTTGGGTAGAGGTTATATCCTCTATCGTCTCGCACTATCCCCTACACACCGGAAGTAAGGTAGCAGTCTTAGTGTATTTCGTCCATTTGATAGGATAGATCACAGGAGTAAAGTTTGAATCACAGGAACCTTTCTCACTCGTTGTCCTCCCACCTAACTACACTACACTAGTTATCTTTTAGTATTTCATTTGTTATCTTTGAATCATCACCTTCCTATTATACTTTGATTATCCCCTCTGCACTAGTTGTGATAAGTTGAGAAAGAATTTAGGATCTCCTTCTATTAACATTTCTAGCAATCGCTTTCCCTTGGGATAAAATAAATAACGATACCTTAGAATACTCCCGGGTGAAGTGCTATAGCGGTATATTTTGTGCGCTTGCAAAATTATCCAATAGACATAAGAAATACCCTCCGGCACTTCTGGCGCTGTTATCAGAGATAGCCTGACACCCTATCTCTGGTGGCTTCGCTAAGAAGTGTCAATAGCTACGAAGTGTCAACTAGCATTTCTGGCAACGTTGCCAGGGAAAGCATCAGCCTAGGAATATTAATAAAATTGAATCCAGAGTCTATCATCAAGTTAGTTATCAGTTAATATTAGGGGCTTATCCCTGTCTGTATCCCTCGTTATCAAAGCCAAACAGTGCATGAGCGGTTTCCAATTGCCGTCAAACTTTGTTGAAGATCCTGAGCAATTGTTGAGGAGAACTAGACGCCGTCAAGTTCCCCCTCAAAGGTTCATCTTGGACTTGAATCCATTCGAGGAAAGAGGCTCCGTACTATCACTCAAGGAAGCCATGGCCCAAAAGACCATCTCTGAATACTCTGCACCATCGGGTGACAATGTCGTCACTGGTCCGCAGCTTAACTTTGGGGATGCTACTTTTGAGCTCAAGCCAGTGCTCATCAATAAGGTGCATGCCAAACCGTTATGTGGGAAGCCACACGAGGATGCTAGTGCCCATCTCCAATACTTCTTAGAGGTGTGTGGTACCTTCACCATCAAGAATGTCTCAGCAGACACCGTCCTTCTTTGTCTGTTCCCATTCTCACTGCTTGGGAAGGTGAAGTAATGGTTCTATGCCAACAAGGGTGAAGCTACCACTTGGGAGAGGTGCGCCGACGCATTCCTCAAGAAGTTCTTCCCGATGGGCAAAACCAGCGCCCTTCGTGGAAAGATTTCAAGCTTCCAACAGCAAGCTGATGAGACGATTCCCGAAGCATGGGAATGTCTCCAGGAGTACATTCGTGCCTGTCCTCATCATGAGATTGGAGAATGGCTCCTAATCTAAGGTTTCTACCATGGGCAGACTGGATTAGCCCATAGTCACCTTGATGCTGCCGCTGGAGGAGCATTCTTGCAAAACAATGTCAAGGATGCTAAAGACCTCATTGAAAAGATGGTGATCAACCAAAGATGGAATGAGGAGTGTCTCCAGCCCAAGAAGAGGGGTATGCACACCGTTCATGAGGTGGACATTCTCTCGGCTAAAATGTACCTCTTGATGAAGAAGATTGAGGAAGGTTCCAAAAAAGAACAAGAGGCCATTTGAACCAATGCCACCGTACGAGCCATTGAAGCTGATCCATGGTGCGAGGTATGTGGTAGAGAAGATCACTCGGGCAACAACTGTCCGAGATGAAGGAGGAAGTGAGCTTCATCAACAACAACAATAACAACAACAATGGGCATCGATCCCAGCAACAAGGAGGATGGAACTCGCGCCCCTTCTACCAAGGTAATCAAGGTCACAGTTACAACAATAATTACAATAATTCCTATGGTAACCAACCTTCTCTCAAAGATCTTGTCTTAGGCCAATCTAAAATCAATGACAGTATAAATAAGAAAATGATGGCTAAAGAAAAGATTCTTGAAAACTTTAGTGAAAAAATGGATAGCTTTGCCACTGCTATGAAAAATCAATTGAGCTTTAATAAAATGCTAGAAACACAATTAGCTAAATAGCAGCATCTGTCCCATCCTTCGAACAAGGTAAGATCCCATGGAAGCATGAGGATCAAGTTGAGGGTGTCAAGTGAGTATCTACGAGGTTTGGTAAGCCTCCGCCCAAGGCAAACAAGGGTTGTCTTCTTGACCCACCGTTCATGGTCAAGAAGAGTGAGCCCGGCCATCCAACCATCACCTGTGAGATCAGGCCACACACCTTCGACAACGCCTTTTGCGACCTTGGATCAGGGGTCAACATCATGTCCAAGGTAATGTATGAAAATCTGCTATGGGGACTATTCACCCCGCATTTGTCAAATTGCAGATGGCCGATCAATCCATCCGATTCCCCGAGGGATTAGCAAGGGACATCCTTGTCAACGTCCAGGATGAATACATCCCTGTCGACTTCATCATCCTTGACATGGGGGCCGACGACGAAGTCCCCGTCATCCTGGGAAGGCCATTCCTCCACACCGTTAACGCCGTCATCTATGTGGGATCCGGCCAAATTCACTTCCAACTCCCAGGTAAGAGGGTAAAATGTCCTTTCAATGGTTATAAGGCTGTGAAACAGGCAAGGAAGAACCTGTGGAAGAGCAAGCCTTAATATGCACCCCACCGAAAGAATCAACTGCCAAGGGCCAAAAAGGCCGAACAGGTAAGTAAAGCCAAGGCAGTAAAGAAGGATGACTCCGCTGAGTCAGAAGCATCAACCAAGAAGGAATCGTGGAAGAAAGAGGTGCAGCCATGACGGTCCCCGTCTCCAGGACCGACCGATGCACTCGAAGAATGAACCTGAACGGAGAGGTCCTACTCTATGGATGTAACATCCCAGCTCAGGGCTTAATAGGATTAATAGGATACTCACACCAACAAGTTGCAACTTCTTTTCCGGAAGCCCGTCTATAAAGAAATCTAAGGTTAAGTGAGCTTGGCCCTGGAGCGATGGGTGACCGACTGGGAAGTCCTTTCTGGGTGCGCATGAGTGAGGACAAAGTGCGCAGAAAAGACTGGTGTTGGTCCGTGAGGACAGTCTATAACCTAGAAAAGCTGCCTGATATAAGCGGGCCCGGCCTAGAAGAGGCAGGACGTCACAGAATGGTATCAGAGCCAACCCTCGTGGTTTCACGGGCGCGTGTGTTGCAATTACGCCGGCATGGTGTGCATGGCTGGTGTGGACCCAGAGTGGTCACACAGCATGACACATGCGCTGGCACTGGACAAACGGACGTGGCCAAGAGGGGATGTTCCTAGCCTGGGGTTGATCGACGAGGACGTCGATCTCCTCAGGGGGTGAGGATGTCACATCCCAGCTCAGGGCTTAATAGGATTAATGGGATACTCATACCAACAAGTTGCAACTTCTTTTTCGGAAGCCCCCCTATAAAGAACTCTAAGGTTAAACGAGCTTAGCCCTGGAGCGATGGGTGACCGACCGGGAAGTTTTTCCTGGGTGCGCATGAGTGAGGACAAAGTGCGCAGAAAAGATTGGTGTTGGTATGTGAGGACAGTCTATAACCTAGAAAAGCTGTCTGATATAAGCGGGCCGGCCTAGAAGAGGCGGGATGTTACAATGGACCTAAAACACGAAGCCTATTCTGATAAGGTAAATCAGTAGTTATCTCATATTTAATTTTTGCACTTTCAATTCTTGCATTTTTGCATTGCATTTTCATATTTAAATTTTTGCATAATTTATTTTGACAAAATAATTTACCTTAATAAATAAAACCTTGAGAACAACTTGCAACACAATCTTGAGCTGTTGGAGCACCCAAGGTGGGGTCGATCGACCCCACCAGTGGGCCCACATCCACTCTATTCACTTTGGCTAGATGCTCTGGTCCTTGATCAGCACTTGGATGCCCTTGGGGCTCTGAAGTGGGGGTTGGCCGACCCCCACCTTGACCCCTTTTGCAACCTGCTGTCTCCTATTCACCTCACATAGCAATCCTATGCATGCCATTCCAGCCAAAGTCTGAAAAGAAATGGTCCCGTGGTTCATATTTTTCATCTTGGATGCTCTTGGGACCAAACAACTAGCTCAAAATTTGCAAAGTGGTCACCTAGGCAAGCTCTAGTGCTCCCATGGTCCATGGAAATCACTTTAAAGCATTTCTCCACTTTTGTCATACATCTTTCACATGTGCCAAGCACAAGACAAGGGAATCTCTGCAAATCTTCTCCACTTTTGGTCCACTCCAACTCTTTACTATTCTAAACAAAGTGAAACACGCTGTTTAAAGCTATTGGAGGGACCAGGTAGGGGTCGGTCGACCCATGATAAAAGTCACCCCAGAAAAATTTTGTCGGCATTCGAGTAGATTCCCTGTCCAAAGCTTAAAAGATCCTTGGACCGCCTAAAGAGGGGTCAGCCAACCCATGTTTGGGTGCCCCCCAAGAAAGCTGTGCAAGAATTCAAATTGATTCCCTGTCCAAAGTGAAGAGCAGCGCTGGATGATCAATAGGGGGTCGGCCGACCTGGCCCTGGTGGCTCCACCACCAGTCCTTCTCTCCCTATAAACGTCCATGCATTGTGTGCTCAACTCCACACCCAAACCAGTTGAATCATCTCGAGCACACAATCACTCATCTTCTCTTTAGTTGTGCAAGTCTCTTCTCAAGTTAGCCACTCAAAACAAAAAAATACCAAAAATATTGCATAGTAGTGATAGGAGAAGCTTGTCTAGTTCTTGCTCTCAAGAACAAGTTGTGGAGTATTTCTACCCACAAGAACGTTTGTCGTGGAGGTGACCATACCCCGCAAAGACTACTAACATTGGGACGACTAACGCTAACGCTAACGCTAATTCTTGTTGTCCTAGTGTGTTCTTGTGTTGTCTTATTGCTGCAGGAAGATGAAGAAGTTCTCCTCTGCAATCAAGACGGCCAAAGGTGCCATTGGGAGCTCCTCCCAACGTTCTTGCCAAGCCGGTGAAGGATCCCATGGAGGGAGAGAAGCTCCACCAAGAGGAAACCAAGAGACATTAGAAGTGCCACTTGAAAGACAACTTGATCCCGAGAGCGGTCTCTTGTTGAATCAACAAGAGTACCAGAAATACGTCTCCATCCGACACTGCGGGTTTAGGCATACCGTCATAATCGACCCTGTCCTTCTGTACAGCACATGTATGACCATAGAATTCAACATTGTATTTAATACAATTGGTTGGGGAGGCTTTTGGAAAGTTCCTGAGCTTGGGATTAAATAGCTCACCAAAGAATTTATATGCTCTTTACAAGTCACAAATGACGGAATTTATTTTCGCATATTCAATCAAGAATACAATTTGACTTGGGGAGTTTTTAGTGTGGCTCTTGGTTTCGATAACACCTGTCAGGTAGATTTAACTAGTTCCTCAAGTAGATTTAATAAAGCTGATTTTTGGAAAGCCATATCTGCATCCGATGATTACTCTAATCCTAATCCTGATGAGATTCATAACCCCACTCTGCGCTTTCTTTACTATTGGATGGCTATAACTCATTTTCCTAGCTCTAATGTGCAAACTCTGTACAATGATGAGCTAAGATTGCTTTATGCCATGACCAATAAAATACAAGTCTCACCTGCTAAGCTCTTAGTCAACTTTTGGCTTGGTGTGTTCCAAAGAAGGGAAGAGCCCATATTCTTTACTTCTTTTATAACTCGCATTGCCGAAACAATGGATCTGTTAAATGGAACACATGACTTTGAATACATTGCTTTTCCTCGAGATATGATAACTGAAAATTACTTCATAAATACTCGAGTCTTAAAAAGAGGTCCAAGAGGTGGCCTTAAAATGATTTATCGCGGCCATACAGCTGAGATTCCTCTCCCATGTGAGAAACGTCGGTTGTATGTGCTTCGCACACTAACCATTAAACTGGACCAAGTGGCAAGAAGCCATCATGTTGCAGGGAAAAGCCGGGTGACCAAAAGCATGTCACAGGTCGCTCAATTTGAGCAAGGCGGCACTTCACAAGCTGCAGGCGAAGACGAAGAAGAGGGCGATGAGGCAAGTTCCATGGACATTTCAGGGTCCATGTGTAACAGAACCGCCTAAATCACGTGGCCCACAGGCAACTGTCATCGCCACTAATGACATCTGACAGCCGGGCCCTTGTTCCAGATGACCTAGGCGGGCTCTGCCGGGCTACATAAGCACCCGTTATCTCCGACAGGATCCCATTGCGAAGCCATTACAGGATTACAACATTTCATAACAAAATACATCAGAGTAAAAGTGCAGAAGATTAAATAGTACCTAATATTACAAACCGGCGTTCAAATAGAAATTAGGTGCAGTTATTACAGACTATAATTTAAAGAGGTAGCAGTAGCGGTAGAATAATAGTACAACAAGATAGATAGATAATACACAAACCCTGCCCACGGGTTCAACCTTACTCTTCTTCGCTTTCCTGGATAATAGTGACACAGCACGGAGCAAGACAGACTTCAGGCTCCTGCTGACTACCTGCAACGGGGTTAATAAACCCTGAGTACTGGGGTACTGTCACACCCAATTTTAAGGATAAAATTGAATGCACCAACTTATGTGCGCCCAGGGATCAATCACACACATAAGCGACAAATTACATAGTACCATCATAAGGTTCAATATATAACGAATAATATCACAGAGTCTTTACATAAATAGCAGCGGACTAATAATTATAATCTTTCGCGGAAGCTCTAATTCACAGGGAAGTAGTTGACTGGTGAACCACAATCCTAGTAATCCTCAGAAGAATCATCATAATCATCTGTTACCCATCCGGGATTTTTATCCAAATATGAAAAATAAAGCAAGCGTAAGTACATGTCGTACTCAACAAGAATAACATGGGTTTATGAGGCTCAAATAAGGCTTGACACTGGTTTGACAGCGGTTGCTTTTAATTGATCATATTTTAGCAAATTGAGTAGCAGCAATAGATTATACCAAGGAACAAGATTTGCATGATCATATAAACATGATAATTAATATGGAATAAACATCAATAGAAACTTCAAAATAAATCAATATTAAATTAGTTAAGTTCCTGTAAGACGTCCAAGGCCGCTCGTGACCGTGAGCACGGCTGATATATCAGTTTTACACTCTGCAGAGGTTGCACACTTTCACCATGAGTCGTGATTCCCATATGCCAAGGGTCATGACTCCCATGTCACCTCACCAAGGAAGTGCGGCAGGGTACACTATGAAGTCTTTCAAAAGCCTTCCTAACATGCCACTAATCAATCCGGGCGCAATGGCAAGGGGTGGTAGAGCCCTCCTTCTAGTGGCACACACACGCAGCAGTACACACAAAGACAGGAGCCGCAAAACAACCAGCTCGGCAAGGAACCTTTCAAGATTAATAGCATGGTAGAAAGTAACTCCATACTTGACTAAAGCCAGAGCCATATAGCCCCCATGGTTGCGCTGTAAGTCCCGGTGTCATACTTACAGTTAAGTCCTTAGTCCATGTTGCTAAAAAGCATCTTTTAATCTTTATCTCATAATTAATTAATCAAGTTCATAAGATCATGGCATCATCCAGCGCTAGCATCACTACTCAAATGCAATCTCATAGGTAACAAGGATCAAGTGATCAGAACTTAGGAATAAATACTATGCTTGCCAAGGTAGACACATGCATCATGAATTTAGTGATTAAGGTGAATAGACAACAAGGATGGTCCATGCTATACTTGCCTTGATCAAAGTGCTCTGGAGAACTTGGATCCTCCGTGTACTCTTGACCACCAACGAATTGCTCACCGTCTGAACTCGATCATAAAATCACCACACAATCACCAAGGCAATCATACACGAAGCAAACAAGATCTATATTAGAAACAGTACACCAACAGTAGAAAAACAGATTGAAAAGTGTATAAAAATAATCTACGCGTCGCTACGATTCCAACGATATAAAGATCACGAAAATCGGAGTTCAAACGGGAAAGTTATGAAATAAACAAGTTTTACTTTAATAAAATAATAGATTAAATCTAATCTCGAATTTTTAAAAGTTGAAAACATGAGTAACAGTAGCATCATTAGGTAGATTACAAAATTACGAATCTAACGAGACTTGAATGGATCAAATCGGAGCTAAAACGAATAAAATATGGCCGAAATAAACTGAGTGACAAATCTGTAAATATTGAAAACGCCTTTTTGAATTAAAACCGAGGAAATACGTTTTCTAAATAGGAAAGCGTAATCTGAGAAATACGCCGGATCGCGGGTTAGAACATTAACAAGCTCAGGGGGTTTTCTGCAAAAGTGCCGGTCGAAAGGGTATCTCTCGCTGTGAGCCGTTGGATCGGCCGTGGACGGCGCAGGTAGCTCGGGAAAAGAGGGGCGGCTCTGGTCGCCGGAGTCGGGCGGCGCTCGGCCGATTCCTCGCCGGCAAAATGGCCGAGAACGGCGTTTTCGGGGCTAGGAAGCTCGGCACACCTCGGGACCTGGTCGGGAAGCAAGAGGAGTTCAAGCCGAACCTATCTATGGTTTCGGTTGCCACAGGGGTAGCTCGGGGAGGATGCGGCGAGCTAGGTGGCGGAACTATGGTGGCGGCGAAGCTCGGCATCATGGCTGTAGTGCACAAAACCGAGGGAGAAGGGGTCGGAAAGATTCCTGACCTTGCTGCGAAGCTTGGAGAACAACCAATTTCGACGGAGAAGTCTTCCCGAGGAGAAATCGACGGCGGTGGAGGAGCTCGGGGCGACGGCGGAGCTCGGGGCGACGGCTAGGGCAAGATTGGAGGGCGTGGCTTGTTTGGGAACTTGTGGGGAGGGACGGCAGAGCTCGGCCGACCTATATAAGGGCGCAAGGGAGGCGTAGGAGATCCGGACTTCGGGAGATTCGGTGGTTAGGATACGGTCGGAGGCGGCAGTCGTGCTCGGTTCGGGCTCTGTCCGGAGGAAGGAGACTGCGCTATGCCGTGGTCCGACGCGTCAGTGCCAGTCGGAGGGAAGGGGAGAGGGTCGCGGCTTCCTTTTACGGGCCGTGGAGGCGTGCTCAGGACGGACTCGTCCGAGGATTCCGGCGGCGGTCGGTTGGACATCGAGTCCTGCTCGGACTCCCGAGGAAGGAAGGGGACGGCTCTGAGCAGCAGGCCCCGCATGGCAGCCAAAGAAAAAGAGCGCCTGCGCGAGGGAGATAGGCCGGACTGCCGACCCTCGGGTGGCCTTCGGCCCACGCGGCGAAAAAGGAAGAGGGAAGGTTTCCAAATACATTTGAATATTTCCAAATCTCAATAAAGTGCACATCAAACAAAAATATCATTAAGTAGCATGGATGCAACAAATCATGTTTCTACTTCCTATGATTTATTTTAATTGCTAAAAATTATTATTTGCTAGGTTAATATGCCAAATAATTGCATAAATAAATCAATTTGTCCCTACTTTAAATAAAGCAAATTTTAGGGTGTTACAATTCTACCCCCCTTAAAATTAATCTCGTCCTCGAGATTAGATTAGCTTACTCAAATAATTGGGGATATGACTTTCTCAATTCTTCCTCTCTTTCCCAGGTTGCCTCATCCTCTGAATACCGATTCCACTGAACCTTGCACATTTTTATAACTCTGCTCCTTGTGACTCGCTCTGCTGTTTCCAGTATTTTAATTGGGTATTCTTCATATGTGAGATCTTCTTTAACAACCAATTCCACCAATGGTATTTGCTCTTCGGGCACTCGCAAACACTTTCTAAGTTGGGATATATGAAACACATCATGAACACCCGACAAACTTTCGGGTAGTTCTAGCTGATAAGCTACTTCTCCGCGTCTTGCTAGAATCTTGAATGGGCCAATATACCTCGGTGCCAATTTACCTTTCATATTGAACCTTTTTACACCTCGCATAGGTGATACTTTTAGGTAGACATAATCTCCCACTTCAAATGTCAGTTCTCTTCTTCTCGTGTCTGCATAACTCTTTTGTCGCGACTGAGCCACTCTCAAGTTTTCTCTAATTTTCGCAACTTGTTCCTCTGCATCTCTCAACACTGCTGGTCCAAACACTTGAGTTTCTCCGGTTTGGTTCCAAAATAAAGGTGTTCTACATTTACGACCATACAAAGCCTCGAACGGTGCCATCTTGAGACTCTTTTGGTAACTATTATTATAAGAGAACTCTGCATATGGCAAACTCTTATCCCAACTATCACCTTTTTGCAATGCACAGGCTCTCAACATGTCTTCTAATATTTGATTGGTCCTTTCTGTTTGTCCATCTGTCTGAGGGTGATAGGCAGTACTAAAATTCAGCTCAGTTCCCAAAGATTCATGTATTTTCTTCCAAAAGTGAGACGTGAATTGAGTACCTCTGTCAGACACAATTTTCTTAGGAACCCCATGTAGACACACAATTCTTGCCATATATAATTCAGCTAGCTTTGCTCCGGCATAGGTAGTCTTAACCGGTATAAAGTGAGCAACTTTAGTTAAACGATCAACAATTACCCAAATAGAATCATACCCTGACTGAGTACGTGGCAAACCAACTATGAAATCCATACCAACTTCATCCCACTTCCATTCAGGTATCTTCATAGGTTGTAGCAAACCTGCAGGCCTCTGATGCTCGGCTTTAACTCTCTGACAGGTGTCACATATTGCTACATATTCTGCCACATCTCTTTTAAGTCCAACCCACCAATACCTTTCTTTAAGATCTAAATACATTTTTGTGCTGCCGGGATGTATGGAGTAGGCTGAGTCATGAGCTTCACGGAGTATCGCGTCGTGAATAGATCTTATCTCGGGTACACACAACCTTTTTCCAAACCATAGAGTACCCTGTTCATCTATTCTAAATCCGGGTGACTTACCAACCACTACATTTTCAGCTATCTCTCTGAGCTTCTCATCTTCCAGCTGCCCTTTGCGTATATCCTGTTCTAGTGTAGGTTCAACCACTATCTCCATAGCATTAGTAACCAAACTTAAATTGAGATGCTCAAATTCAGCACATAGCTCCTCTGGCATAGGCGTTACTCGCATCTCATTAGCATAGCTCTTTCTACTAAGGGCATCAGCGACAACATTCGCTTTTCCCGGATGATAATGTACCTCCAAATCATAATCCTTGATCAACTCTAACCAGCGACGTTGCCTCAAATTCAGATCTGACTGAGTAAAAATATATTTCAAACTCTTGTGGTCGGTGTAGATATCACACTTTTGCCCAATAATATAGTGTCTCCAAATTTTTAACGAATGCACAACTGCAGCTAACTCAAGGTCATGAGTAGGATAATTCAATTCATGTTTCCTCAGTTGTCTTGACGCATAGGCCACAACTCTTCCTTCTTGCATAAGAACACAACCCAAGCCTTGACGAGATGCATCGCAATATATAGCAAATCTCTTGCTCAAATCCGGCAAAGTCAACACGGGGGCTGTGGTTAATCTTTTCTTCAATTCTTCAAAATTCTTTTGACATTTTTCCGACCAGACAAACTTAGCATTCTTTTCTAATAAAGCAGTCATAGGCTTAGCAAGCTTTGAGAACCCTTCAATAAATCTCCTGTAATACCCTGCTAATCCCAGAAAACTACGAATCTCGCTAACAGTTGTTGGTGGCTTCCAATTCAGAACATCTTCTACTTTGCTAGGATCAACCGCTATACCACCATTGGAGACAATATGACCAAGAAAGGCAACTTCCTTTAACCAAAATTCACACTTGCTCCGCTTAGCATACAACTTATGCTCTCGTAATTTTTGTAGCACCAATCTTAAGTGTTCAGCATGTTCCTCCTTATTTTTCGAGTAAATTAAAATATCATCAATAAATACCACAACAAACTTGTCTAGGTACTCCATAAACACTTTATTCATTAGATACATAAAGTAGGCAGGTGCATTGGTCAATCCAAAGGACATCACGGTGTACTCATATAATCCATACCGTGTAGTAAAAGCTGTCTTAGGTATATCTGTAGCACGAATTTTTAGTTGATGGTAACCGGAACGTAGATCGATCTTGGAAAATACACAGGCTCCTCTCAATTGGTCAAACAAATCATCAATTCTAGGCAATGGATATTTATTCTTGATAGTAACCTCATTAAGTGACCGATAATCCACACACATCCGCTGACTTCCATCTTTCTTATCAACAAAAATAACTGGTGCTCCCCAAGGTGAAGAACTAGGCCGAATAAAACCTTTGTCTAATAATTCTTTAATTTGTTTCTTAAGTTCTTCTAACTCATTTACTCCCATTCTATATGGACGCTTAGCTATGGGTGCAGTTCCAGGCAACAATTCAATAATAAATTCAATGTCGCGGTCGGGTGGCATACCTGGCAATTCATCAGGGAATACGTCCGAAAACTCATCCACAACGTGATCTAGCTGGCTGTCATCCTCCTGGAGTTGATTAACTGTCGCTGCAGGTGGTGGTTGCATTACTACATCAACACTGACTTTGTCTCCTTTAGGCGTAGTTAACACAACGACCTTCTCCTCACACTGAATAACTGCCTTATTTTTCTTCATCCAATCCAGACCCAATATGACATCAATCCCAGCTGTTCTTATTACGGTAAGGTTCACTTTAAAGTCTACCCCCCTTAGAGCAATATTAACCGAAGAACAATAATATTGAGCTTGCATAGCCCCACCCGGTGAATTTACTAATATTGGGTTTTGTAGAGCTAAAAGTGGTATACTCCGTACTCTAACAAAACTTTGTGATACGAAAGAATGCGAAGCACCGGAATCAAAAAGAACAGTAGCGAGGATGGAGTTGACGCTGAACGTACCCATCATAACTTCTGGTGCTTCCTGAGCTGTCTCTGTGGACACATGATTCACCCTTCCTTGATTAGATGGTGGCTGGTATCTGCTCTTTGGGTTGCTCCCTTGGGGAGTCTGCTGGTTCTGCTTCTTGGGGCAGTTGTAGGAGAGGTGTCCAGTTTCTCCACAACCAAAACACTTGTTGGGGGTGCCCGGTGTATTAGTCCTCATGGGAGTCTGACTCGGGGTCGCTTGCTGGGGTGTTTGAGAGGGAGTCTTCTGCTGCTGCTGCTGAGGATAGGGGGAACGAGGTTGGTTCTGATTACGGTTCCACTGACTAGATCCCCCTTGGTTCCACTGGTTGGATGGCCCCTGGTGTTTCTGCTGAAATTTTTGCTGCGCGGTATTGGGACGCTGACGGTTGTTCCTGGAAAAACCTGGTCCTTGCTTCTTCCTCTTGTTATCAGCCATCTCCTGGCGCTTGTTGTCAATCACGATAGTGCGGTTCACAAGCTCTTGGAAATTGGGGTAGGTGGTTGTCATGAGTTGGAGTTGCAATCTATCATGAAGTCCCTTGAGGAAGAGACGTTGCTTGTCCTTGTCATTAGCAACATCGTCAGGAGCATACCGTGACAATTGAACAAAATGATCACGGAATTCTGGCACAGACATCCGTCCTTGCTTCAGAGATCTGAACTCTGCCTGCTTCAGCTCGATCAGACCTTCAGGGATATGATATGACCTGAAGTTTTCACAAAACTCTTGCCAGGTGATAGCAGGTGCATTGTTGGGACGACCATACTGGAATGATTCCCATCAGTCTTGAGCAGCTCCTTGCAACTGTCCAGATGCATATAACACCTTCTCTTGATCGTTGCACTGCGCAATGTTGAGTTGCCTCTCCATAGCATGAAGCCAGTCATCAGCATCTAGCGGGTCAGCGGCATGGTTGAACACAGGTGGACGACCCTTCAGAAATTCTCCTCGCTTATCTCTAGCAGGAGCTGGAACAGGCTGCGGTCCTCCTGCTGGTTGGCGCTGAATGAATTGCATCATAGTTTGCATCAGCTGGTTCTGCGAAGCGATGAGGTCTTGAATGCTAGGTTGCGGTGGTGGTGGTGGATTGGCATTCCTCCTGTTACCGGCCATCTGTTTTTCAACACATAAATGAGTTTTAGTATTTTTTTCATTATGCAATCACTTATGAACAACGAATCTGAATTTTCTGGGCGAGATCCGATAACAGCAGAGAAGAAAAACGATCATATCTGCAGTTTCCGAAATCAAACAGAGACGTTCTCTATACCGTTGGAAAGATCAGAAAATTTTCTACAACTTCCATGTTGATCACTTCTCCCAATTCGGAAGTTAAATTAACAAAAACAGACACGAACAGAAACTGTCCAGGCTGCCAGACTGCGCAGAAACTTCAATTTGCAATAGTTACATCTCTCAAACCATAATGGATATTAACTTGATTCTTGTGGCAATGAAATAGGTCTGGAAGTCTACTGTTCCCCATTAAATTGTCATAATTTTTGAAATTACGAAATTAATTAAGAATAATTAACAAGACAGAGAGGTCTGAAAAACAGATTTGGTGAAACACAGATTTAACCAAAACAACTATTGCTTCAATACTTCTCAAATCTTAGACCCTAACTAAGAGAGTTGTAGTCATGCCCACAATTCTCAGCACTCATTACAAAGAACCAAATCACAAATATTTCATAAGAACAAAGCAACTAACACATAGAGTTTCATACGCACACAAGACTCGACTCGACTCAACTTAGCGCTACTAGCGTCTCTTATTGCTAAGGGAATTTTCCTAACCCTATGGAGCGGAATCCTTGAATGGTGGAGGTGTGGGAATCTCCTGGAATAGCTTTGGTTGGTTGAGTCTTGCTCGATATCCATCAATCTCTTGATCTGCTTGTGTGTTGGCACTCTTAGCTCTTGCCAAATCGCGTTCCAAACCATGGACTCTTCCCAGAAGTGCCCAAGATAATCTTGCTAGAGCTCTAAGAGCGGGCTGATCCACTTCGGGCATAGCCATAGCGACGTCACCTTCTTTAGTCACCACGCGAGGGTAGAATCTATGGACATCTCCTTCCATATCTTCATAGCGGCGACCATGGTAGTAGAGGTAGGCATGAGTAGCGGCATCTTCCATGCTCTCTTCCACGGTCCCACGTGGAGCGGCGCTCTTGTGAACAGATTCCGTCTTGTAGGCTCTATGCTGTGCATCCCAAACCTTGATATTCAACTCTGTGGTCCAGTAGGTGTCTCGTAGAGGATGCGTGTGCGCCATACTATAGTAGTGGAGAGTAGGTTGCAGGTCGGCGTAGTAGAGGGTCAGCATGTTGACGAGCATTGTGTGGAAAAATGCATCTTCTTCTGGATACTTAGTATATTCCTCCTGGATCCATCCCATCCTCCTGGGCGGTTCACCTCTGGCGGGGGCTTTGGGTGCGGGTGATGCAACAGGCGGTGGAGGTGACGGAGTAGCAGGCGTCGGCGACGGAAGGATCTCTTCAACATCTTCCATGTACATAGCTTCCTCTTCACTTTCATTTTCCGGGGCGATCACCACGTCGTCTTCAGCTGGAATGTCCAAAGCTCACGGTGGGTAGTAACCTCCGGTGCTCATGCGTGCAGTTTTGTGACCACGAACCATCTTCTCCAATATAGATCAAGACAAAGTTAGAATTAGAATAGACTGAATATTTTAATAATGGAATAAGGGTAAGGGAAGCATACAAATTTTAGCAGTTAGCAAGTTAAGGTGGAAAGCATGAATAAGGTGAGAAAAACATCTCTAGAATTTCTAGGTTTGCGTCCTACAGTCAACCTATGTTCCGATACCAATCTGTCACACCCAATTTTAAGGATAAAATTGAATGCACCAACTTATGTGTGCCCAGGGATCAATCACACACATAAGCGACAAATTACATAGTACCATCACAAGGTTCAATATATAACGAATAATATCACAGAGTCTTTACATAAATAGCAGCGGACTAATAATTATAATCTCTCGCGGAAGCTCCAATTCACAGGAAAGTAGTTGACTGGTGAACCACAATCCTAGTAATTCTCAGAAAAATCATCATAATCATCTGTTACCCATCCAGGATTTTTATCCAAATATGAAAAATAAAGCAAGCGTAAGTACATGTCGTACTCAACAAGAATAACATGGGTTTATGAGACTCAAATAAGGCTTGACACTGGTTTGACAGCGGTTGCTTTTAATTGATCATATTTTAGCAAATTGAGTAGCAGCAATAGGTTATACCAAGGAACAAGATTTGCATGATCATATAAACATGATAATTAATATGGAATAAACATCAATAGAAACTTCAAAATAAATCAATATTAAATTAGTTAAGTTCCTGTAAGACGTCCAAGGCCGCTCATGACCGTGAGCACGGCTGATATATCAGTTTTACACTCTGCAGAGGTTGCACACTTTCACCATGAGTCGTGATTCCCATATGCCAAGGGTCATGACTCCCATGTCACCTCACCAAGGAAGTGCGGCAGGGTACACTATGAAGTCTTTCAAAAGCCTTCCTAACATGCCACTAATCAATCCGGGCGCAATGGCAAGGGGTGGTAGAGCCCTCCTTCTAGTGGCACACACACGCAGCAGTACACACAAAGACAGGAGCCGCAAAACAACCAGCTCGGCAAGGAACCTTTCAAGATTAATAGCATGGTAGAAAGTAACTCCATACTTGACTAAAGCCAGAGCCATATAGCCCCCATGGTTGCGCTGTAAGTCCCGGTGTCATACTTACAGTTAAGTCCTTAGTCCATGTTGCTAAAAAGCATCTTTTAATCTTTATCTCATAATTAATTAATCAAGTTCATAAGATCATGGCATCATCCAGCGCTAGCATCACTACTCAAATGCAATCTCATAGGTAACAAGGATCAAGTGATCAGAACTTAGGTATAAATACTATGCTTGCCAAGGTAGACACATGCATCATGAATTTAGTGATTAAGGTGAATAGGCAACAAGGATGGTCCATGCTATACTTGCCTTGATCAAAGTGCTCTGGAGAACTTGGATCCTCCGTGTACTCTTGACCACCAACGAATTGCTCACCGTCTGAACTCGATCATAAAATCACCACACAATCACCAAGGCAATCATACATGAAGCAAACAAGATCTATATTAGAAACAGTACACCAACAGTAGAAAAACAGATTGAAAAGTGTATAAAAATAATCTACGCGTCGCTACGATTCCAACGATATAAAGATCACGAAAATCGGAGTTCAAACGGGAAAGTTATGAAATAAACAAGTTTTACTTTAATAAAATAATAGATTAAATCTAATCTCGAATTTTTAAAAGTTGAAAACATGAGTAACAGTAGCATCATTAGGTAGATTACAAAATTACGAATCTAACGAGACTTGAATGGATCAAATCGGAGCTAAAACGAATAAAATATGGCCGAAATAAACTGAGTGACAAATCTGTAAATATTGAAAACGCCTTTTTGAATTAAAACCGAGGAAATACGTTTTCTAAATAGGAAAGCGTAATCTGAGAAATACGCCGGATCGCGGGTTAGAACATTAACAAGCTCAGGGGGTTTTCTGCAAAAGTGCCGGTCGAAAGGGTATCTCTCGCTGTGAGCCGTTGGATCGGCCGTGGACGGCGCAGGTAGCTCGGGAAAAGAGGGGCGGCTCTGGTCGCCGGAGTCGGGCGGCGCTCGGCCGATTCCTCGCCGGCAAGATGGCCGAGGACGGCGTTTTCGGGGCTAGGAAGCTCGGCACACCTCGGGACCTGGTCGGGAAGCAAGAGGAGTTCAAGCCGAACCTATCTATGGTTTCGGTTGCCACAGGGGTAGCTCGGGGAGGATGCGGCGAGCTAGGTGGCGGAACTATGGTGGCGGCGAAGCTCGGCATCATGATTGTAGTGCACAAAACCGAGGGAGAAGGGGTCGGAAAGATTCCTGACCTTGCTGCGAAGCTTGGAGAACAACCAATTTCGACGGAGAAGTCTTCCCGAGGAGAAATCGACGGCGGTGGCGGAGCTCGGGGCGACGGCTAGGGCAAGATTGGAGGGCGTGGCTTGTTCGGGAACTTGTGGGGAGGGACGGCAGAGCTCGGCCGACCTATATAGGGGCGTGAGGGAGGCGTAGGAGATCCGGACTTCGGGAGATTCGGTGGTTAGGATACAGTCGGAGGCGGCAGTCGTGCTCGGTTCGGGCTCTGTCCGGAGGAAGGAGACTGCGCTGCGCCGTGGTCCGATGCGTCAGTGCCAGTAGGAGGGAAGGGGAGAGGGTCGCGGCTTCCTTTTACGGGCCGTGGAGGCGTGCTCAGGACGGACTCGTCCGAGGATTCCGGCGGCGGTCGGTTGGACATCGAGTCCTGCTCGGACTCCCGAGGAAGGAAGGGGACGGCTCTGAGCAGCAGGCCCCGCATGGCAGCCAAAGAAAAAGAGTGCCTGCGCGAGGGAGATAGGCCGGACTGCCGACCCTCGGGTGGCCTTCGGCCCACGCGGCGAAAAAGGAAGAGGGAAGGTTTCCAAATACATTTGAATATTTCCAAATCTCAATAAAGTGCACATCAAACAAAAATATCATTAAGCAGCATGGATGCAACAAATCATGTTTCTACTTCCTATGATTTATTTTAATTGCTAAAAATTATTATTTGCTAGGTTAATATGCCAAACAATTGCATAAATAAATCAATTTGTCCCTACTTTAAATAAAGCAAATTTTAGGGTGTTACAGGTACTCCGCAAGACTTACCTGACCAAAAGGTGTAAAATTAGGCTCAGGAATGCAGGCTGAGGGGAGTCAAGGTAAGGCTTGAGCAAGAGTTCAAGAGTTTTGTGGAAAAGCATTGCTAGTCCTATTTCAATATTTTATTCCCATAATATTATTAATCATTACCATATTTCAATTACTTTCCAATATCCATCATCATTCTTTCAATATATATTCATTCATTTCGAAAACATCCTAGTTCCGAACCACTATTCACTGTAGGTGTGAGGACCAAGTCTCCATAACCGAGGAGCAACAACGATTCGAATCGATTAATACCCAGCTGGGGATCCCTATCCACACTGCGTATGTAGCACTTAAGCTTGCATACGCCAACCCCGCCTACCACGGCATTTCATACTCCGGAACCGGTCCTGTGCCACCCGAGAGCACAGTACTCCTCTAGTCTCCAGGCACGACGGCCACGAGGGTACACGCTACCCTCGCCATCTCTCTACTCCCAGTGCGTGGTTGTCGGTTCCAGCAGTAGAGCCACCGGAGTCAGAGGCTTCCCGTAGTATGTGGCTAGTTGCAAAGTCTTGATCACAGCAGGCCTGACAACGAACTGTCCCTAATATTTTTTCCGTTAGAAACCATGCATTGGGACTCTAACCCAAGTACACTGGTAACTACTCGATTTTCACATTCCTTTCCCTATGGCAACGAAAGTTGGGACTCTAACCCAAACAGTTGGCCAACCAAACCGGAAAGCCCAGCCCCGTCGATGACAATGAACTAGGTAGGAACACTGCCACCCAACAAGGACATAACCAGTCCCATAAAGTGATTCATTTGATTTGTATCATCACAGTTTAAAATAGCATTTTTGCAAATCTAACCATTTAGCATGACTAAACATTTTTCAATACTTTTAGTAAATCAGGTTCTTAGGTATGGATAAGTGGTCAAGGATGGTAATGCATCAATTGGTTATCACGCAACTCCTATTAACCTAATGCAATAAATTAACTCAAGTGATAAATATTTTTAAAACAACAAGGAGGGGGCAAATGCACCGGGGCTTGCCTTGGATTGCAAAAAGAGTCGGGTTGGGGTCGGTGCCACAAATATCAAACCCTGGCACAAACTAAGCAAAGGGCTCCTCAACTGTCACCTCGAGCTTCACCTCAGTATTCTCGGTCACTACACGTGTGCAATAATGAATGCATGATTATGATGCGACATGAAATGACAGATAAGATTCAATAATAAAGAATACAAACTTGATCATAACCCTGCCACAGACTAACCATGACCATTCTAATCCATTGAGCCCTAGGTCATATAGATGTTTGACCTAAGTTCACAATCAACCATAAAATCACACAAATCCTAAGTTATTAATGTTTTCTAATTACTTTTATTAATCATTTAATCAAACATTTATTTAATAAATAATCAAACTATTTCCATTTGATGCCAAACTTCATGAACAGTTAGCTCTGGACCTAAAGCAGTACCAAATCAACTTTCATGATTTTTGGACTTACAGAGAATTAATTAAAATTAGACAAAGTTGTATTTATGAATTAAATTGCTGATTTTTACTTACTGTATAATATGTCCAAAACACATACCTAACATTTTTATTAAATAATACATGTTGCAGAGAATACTCACAAAAATTTTGGTGATTTTAGGAGCAGTAAAAATATTCTTACAAAAATAACAAAATAGAGTACTATTCATTCAAATTTATAAAAGAAAAGATTCCTTTAATTGCTCGGGAAATTAGAAAAACCAAATCGGCCCGCAGCGGCCCAGCAGGCGCGAACCGGCCCAGCGCAGCCCATTCGCGCGCCAGCGCCCGCCCGCCCGTGCTACCGCCTCATAGAGTCGCTGACAGACGGGTCCCACTTGTCAGCTCCACCTCCTACCTCTCGCCGAGTGCTTGCACGCGCGCGAGCACGCGGCAGCTTGCCGCGGAACCCGCCGGCGACGAGCTCAACGGCCAACCCGACCGCGGCTACACGACCACTAGCACCTAGCGGACCACCTAGCACCCTAAACCTAAAGCCCTACGCGCCTCCGACGGGGTAAGCCCGTCCATGGCGGACACGGTGGCGCGGTGACCCGGCTCCGGCCGGTATTCTACGGTAAAGGCACGGCAAAAAGCTTGTGGGGACTCAGGAGCTCACCACAGTCCTAGACCGGTAGTCGGTTGGGGCTGGGATAGCTCGGAACGACGAGCGTGACGGCGGCGGCGGTTGCGGTTCGGTGCTCCGGCGACGAGGTCCTCGTTCTGACAATCCTACAGCATGAGACGGCGAACCGGCTAGCGCATGAGCACCAGTGGAGCACCATAATCCCAAAACACACGAAAAGGAAGGAGAGGCCTCACCCCCGAGAGCTAGCCTTGACTTCCCGACGTGCGGCGGCGCTCCGAATGGCTCCGAGAGGGACGACAGCAGCTAGCGAGCAATTCCGTCTATGACACCCGACCAAATCGCACCCAAACGATGCGCAAGGAAGGAAGGAGACTGGTTGCACGACGAATCGGGGTGTGGTGGCTCGGTGGCCGTGAATTTGGCCACAGACGGCGAGGTGGTTTCCGGCGGCCGCTCGGGAAGGAATGGAAAACGGAGGGGGCTCGTCGACTTTAAGGGCAGAGGGAGGAGGGGATAAGGTTGGGGCAAGGTCCGGGGCCCCAGAGCAACGCTCATGTGACGGCGACAACGCCTCTGCCGGCCGGAAGATGGCAGCGCGCGGTGCGGCACGCGCTGTACGAGCCGGAGAAGAAGAACAGGGGGACCCCCTAGCTACAGTGTAGGCCTAAATAGGTCAAAAGCTATTGGCTACCGATTTGATCTGATCTTAATCGAATCCGAGGAAGTGGTGAATAGCAAAGTTGTAGGGCATTTCCAGTAGATCACTTTTGCTTTTGACACCAAATTTAAATTCGGCTCCATTTGAAAAATATCAAAAAGGGGGTAAAAGTGGTTTTGAATCTCCAACTGTAATTTTGAAATTACTTTTAGAGTTTCTCTACAACATAAAAAATGGTAAACATGAAAGTTGTTCTACTCAGTGAGCTTGACAACTTCTATTAAGGTAGTTTTGGGAGGTTCAACATATTTTTGAAATTGAAGTTTCAAACTTGAATTTCAACAAAGTAATTTGAGTTTAATTTGAATTTCTACAACAGAACTTCAAAATCTCCAAAAATAAAAGTTGTTCCATTTTAAATGCTCTACAACTTTTATTAAGACACTTTCATCAGATTCATCATAGATTTTAAATTAGGGTTTTAGATCAACTCTAGGACTTAATTTGATTTCTTATTTAATTTTTATTTTTGACTTTTGATTGAGGACTTAATTACACAATCAATACTAAATGAAATCAAATCACTCTAGGGGCCCTAAGAACAATCATATGTTGATGATTAATAATAAACATGATGATATGGCAAATTAATTAAGCAATAATACCAGAGGTATTACAGCCTTCCCCCCTAAAAGAAATCTCATCCCGAGATTTGATACAAGATAAAACAAGACTCGAAACAAAGTAATGGAAAAGAAAATATCTTAAGCAGTCTAAACCCACCCGATACAAACAAACCAGGGGACTTTACATGCTACATCATCGAACAAGTACATCTACAAGGTAGCGAAAAACTCGGGGAAATTCTCGGCGAGATAGTCTTCAGATTCCCAAGTGGCTTCTTCCTCGGAATATGCACTCCATTGGACCTTGTACCACCTGGTTGTGTTCCTTCGTGTGACACGATCCTTTATGTCTAGGACTCGAATAGGATACACGAGTACGTCAACTCAGGTTCAAGTTCCACTCCTTCCACATCAATGACCTGGTCAGGTACTCGAAGACACCTCTTGAGTTGTGACACATGGAATACATTGTGTACGTCTGAAAGGTACTCTGGCAACTACAACTTATAAACTACTTTTCCCACACATTCTATGATTAGGAAAGGTCCAACATAATGCGGGGCCAACTTGCCTTTGACGCCAAATCGATTGACCCCTTTCATTGGCGATACTTTCAGATACACATAGTCTCCTACTTTGAATGCTAAGGGTCGACGCCTTTGATCGGCATAACTTTTCTATCGAGACTGTGCCACTTTCAAATTCTCTTGTATAAATCTGACCTTTTCTTCAGCTTCATTGACTAGATCAACGCCGTAAAACCATCTTTCTCCAGGTTCAGACCAATTCAATGATGTACGGCACCTACGACCGTAAACTGCCTCAAATAGAGCCATCTTGATACTTTATTGGTAGCTGTTGTTGTATGAGAATTCTGCCAATGCTAGACATTCATCCCACTTGTCAGGGTAATTGAGTGCACAAGCCCTCAACATATCCTCCAGTACTTGATTGACTCTTTCCGTCTGTCCGTCAGTCTGTGGATGGTATGCAGTGCTATGCAAAAGCTTTGTACCTAAGGACTTGTGAAAAGCCTGCCAAAACTTGGAGACGAACTCGGCACTTCGATCGGAAATGATGGTCTTCGGCACACCATGCAACTTCATTAAGTTTTATATGTAAAGCTTCGCGTATGTCGGTGCCCTATAATCTTTCTTGACTGGTAAAAAATGAGCTTGCTTTGTGAGACGGTCCACAATAACCCAGATTGAATCAAAACCTCTGGTTGTCCTGGGTAATCCCATGATGAAATCCATGCTGATATCTTTCCATTTCCATGCAGGAACAGGCAACGGTTGCAACTCTCCACCAGGCTTCATGTGAATAGCTTTCACTTTCTGACAAGTGTCGCATCTTACGACATACCGAGCAATCTCAATATTCATTTTTGTCCACTAGAACTTTTGCTTCAAATCCTGATACATCTTGTTGCTTCCAGGATGGATAGAAAACCTTGTCAAATGTGCTTCGTCAAAGATCTTTTATCGTAGCTCAGGCACCTTTGGAACTACCAGACGATCCTTGAACGATACGACATCATCATCATCAATCCTGAAACAATCTGCCTTGCCGGCTTGAACCTTTTCCTTGAGGTGCTTGATTCCGCTATTCCCCTTTTGAGCGGCAATAACCTCATCTCGGATGGATGTTTCAATACTGATATTGGCCAGGCTGCCCTGTGGAATTATTTCTATGCCTAACCTTTCCAACTCATAGCACAATGATAAATCATATGGCCTGACTATCAAACAATTGCAGTGCACCTTCCGACTGAGTGCATCGGCGACCACATTCGCCTTGCCTGGATGATAGTGCACTTCAATATCATAATCTTTGATTAGCTTGAGCCATCTTCGCTGTCTCATGTTTAACTCTTCTTGTGTAAAGATGTATTTCAGACTCTTGTGATCTGTGTATACATTGCAGGTACTGCCCAGCAAATAGTGACGCCATATCTTCAAGGCATGTACCACAGCTGCTAACTCCAGGTCATGGGTAGGGTAATTCCCTTCATGTCGCTTGAGTTGACGTGAAGCATAAGCAATAACACGGCCCTCTTGCATCAAGACGCAACCAAGACCGGTACCAGAAGCATCACAGTGCACATCAAATGGCTTTTCAATGTCTGATTGAGCTAGTACTGGTGCAGTGGTCAATAACTTTTTCAGAGTTTGAAATGCCTTCTCACATTCTGGTGACCAGACAAATTTGACTTGATTTTTCAACAGGTTGGTAATGGGCTTGGCTATTCTTGAGAAGTCAGGAATAAAACGAAGGTAGTACCCCGCCATTCCCATAAAGCTGCGGACTTGATGTACTGTGGTTGGTGGCTTCCAATTCAAGATTTCTTCTACCTTGCTCGGGTTCACGGATACACCTTCAGCAGATAAAATATGGCCGAGAAAAGGAACTCGATCCAACCAAAACTCACATTTGCTGAACTTGGCATGTAGCTGGTGTTCTCTTAAACGGGTTAGAACAACAAGAAGGTGGTTGACATGATCTTCGGGGGTTTTGGAATAAACAAGGATGTCGTCGATGAACACGACTACAAACTTGTCGAGCCCGGGCATGAAGACAGAGTTCATGAGGTACATGAAATAGGTAGGTGCATTGGTTAGGCCAAAAGACATGACCAGATACTCATAAAGGCCGTATCTGGTGGTGAATGCTGTTTTGGGGATATCCTCGGGACAGATCTTTATTTGGTGGTAGCCAGATCTAAGGTCAATTTTGGAAAAGACCTTGGCTCCAGCCAATTGGTCAAAGAGTAGGTCAATGCGAGGTAAAGGATATTTATTTTTGATGGTGACCTCGTTGAGTGGGCGATAATCGACACAGAGTCTGAGTGACTTGTCCTTCTTTTTCACAAAGATAGCAGGACAACCCCAGGGAGATGAACTAGGTCTAATAAAACCCTTATCAAGCAGATCTTGCAATTGAACTTTAAGCTCAGCCAATTCTTTGGGAGGCATCCTATAGGCTCTACGGGATATAGGTGTAGTTCCTGGTTTCAACTCAATAGTAAACTCCACGTCACTGTCAGGTGGCAGACCAGGTAGATCATCAGGAAATACATCCGGAAATTCACAGACTACCGGAATATTTTGGATTTCTTGGACTGAGGTAGCACACAGTCTCTGCACCAACTTTTCAACCATTCTCACGGGTAGTGGCAGCTGGATAAGAAGCTGAGATTGACTACCAGGTATACTGACCTTTATGGTCCTATTCAGCACATCGATCAAAGCCTTGTGCTGATACATCAAATTCATACCTAATATGACATCTATGTCCTGATCCTTGAGTACTATCATGGTGGTTGGGAATATATGCCCGCCCAACTCGATAGGTACTCGCTGTACTACCTCCTTAGTATTTATACGCCCCCCGGGCGAATGTATAAGGAAGTTTTATTTTATTTCCCCAATTAGAATCTCATGCTTGACAACAAATGTACGATTGATGAATGAATGTGATGCACCAGAATCAAAAAGTGTAATAGCAGGGTGACTGGCGTCAGGAAACCTACCCATCATGACGGGCTCTCCTGCATTGATGTCATCCACATGAGTATAATAGACATGTCTTGCTTTCTTGACAATTTTGCCCTTCTGAGCCTGGTGCTGCTGGCCACGGTGCTGATTCTGATGCTGCTGCTACTGCTGTCCAGGACCTCTCTGGACATTTTGATTGTATTGCTTGGGGTATGGGCAATTGCGGGCCCAATGCCCTATCTAGCCACAATTGTAGCAGGGATGATTGTAGGTGGTCTGAGGTGTATTGATACGAACGCCTGGGACATTCGGCTGAGTAGTGTTCTGTTGGTTTGAGGTATGGGAGGTAGCCGCGGTGCGTACCATGACTTGCTGCTGGGGGTAAGCTGGACGGTTGTGGTGAGTAGGATGATAGATGATCTTCTGACATTTTTGACCGCCAGAAAAGCCTGACTTCTTTTTCTTCTTTTCATCCTGATGCTTACGATCACTTTCTTTGTAAGCAATGGCGCTGTTGACGGCTTCGTGATATGAGCAATTAAGGTTGTTGGATAAGCTGCGCTGGATCTTGAAATTTAGGCCCCTGACAAAGCAATATTTCTTCTTTTGGTCGGTGTTGGTATGTTCAGGAGTATATTGGGCTAGATGGTTGAACTGGTTCACATATTGCATAACAGAAGATTCCTTCTGCTGCAGAGCTAAGAACTGATCCAGCTTCATCTTCATTACACCTGCAGGGATGTAATGTGCTCGGAAGGCTTCGCGAAACTCTGCCCAAGTAAGCTGATGTCCCTCGGGCTGTGCAGACAACAGGTCGGCATACCAGTCACTGGCAGGACCACGCAGCTGCTGAGCCGCGAACAGTGGCTTTTGGATATCTGTGCAGCGGATCAAGCTGAACTTTTTCTCCATAGTGCGGAGCCAATCATCGGCCTCCAAGGGCTCATCGGCCTTTGTGAACACTGGGGGACGTGTTTCAGTGAAATCCACATAGGTAGTTTCCTCATCTTCGCGGCGGCCTCGACGCCCGCCACGGTTCTCTCGGTTTTGGGCCATAGCATTGGCTGCATTAGCAAGGGCTGCGATGGCATCGGCTAAGGTTGGTGGAATGGGTGGCGGGTAGGAAGCAGCTCCTTCATCGGAAGTACCGGCACCAGTCGAGCGGGTGTTGACCATCTGGTTTTAGGACAACCAACTTAGGACGTACATTGCATAATTAAAACATGGTAGCATTACAACTTAAAACATTAAACATAACAAAGTTCAACACACTCGGACATAACAAGTTCCACCCTAGACTAAGGTTCTTGCCACGACGATTACAACACTTGGATAACAGAAGACTAAAGTCACTAGTCCTAAGACTAGCCTAGTCGATGACGACAATCTCCTCCTCGTTGTCCTCATCAACGACCACGTCCTCCATTGGGTCAACTGCCTCAAAGCAACTGTCCTCAGTAGCCTCACTGTCATACTCCTCCTTATCTGGTCCCACAACAACACCTTCCTCGGGCTCCTCCTCACGTGGAATCAGAATTGGATTAAGCTGATCATTCAGCCTATGCACCTCCTCGTGCAGCATACCATTGTTCCACTCAAGGTTCTCCACATACCCCTCCAGCTCCTCGACCCTCTCACGGGCCATGCCCTCACGCTCCAAAGCCTGGTCCCTCTGCAGTGTTAGGTGGTCGATCTCCTGATGTAGATCCCGGTTGGTCCTCACATCCCGGTAGTGGTCAGCCCGGGCCACGCGGAAGTCCTCTCGCACGAGACTCATCTCCCTGTGCAGCTCCTTGATCTCCTTCAACTCTTTACGACTACGGCGGGGAGGGCGGCTGCCAGACGCCTCCTCACCGTCGCGCAGTGCCAACTGGTGGCGCGGAACTCCACGGGGTCCAGTCATCTTGCGAGCAGTCAACTTACAACATGCCAGCTGGAAAGGTAAGTTTGAATTAGTGAGGATATAATAGGCTAGGAAGAATAGGTGTGATAGATCCTAACCCATATACCCACTTTTAAGGAGGAAGTTATTAACATGTGTGATTATCATGATGCATGCACGTACTTACGAATTTTAAATCATGCAATATAAATCAAAGCATAAATAATTTGAACATAGGGCTAATATTAATAATGTTGTTCCACCTGCTACCATAACCATAATAAGATATGATAAATTATAGAACAAGATAAGAACTACGAGTAAGATAAGAATGTAAGCAGTTTGGACTCAAAATAACAGTTTAAGTTTTTATGATCCAAAACATTTTGAAGTTTTTGAAAAGTAACCCGCAATGATTTAGCAATGGAATGCTCTGATACCAGCTGTAACAAAACCGCGTAAATCACGTGGCCCACAGGCACCTGTCATTGCTACTAATGACATCTGACAGCCGAGCCCGTGTTTCAGATGACCTAGGCGGGCTCTGCCGGGCTACTTAAGCTCCCGTTATCTCCGACAGGATCCCATTGCGAAGCCATTACAGGATTACAACATTTCATAACAAAATACATCAGAGTAAAAGTGCGAAAAATTAAATAGTACTTAATATTACAAACCGGCGTTCAAATAAAAATTAGGTACAGTTATTACAGACCATAATTTAAAGAGGTAGCAGTAGCGGTAGAACAATAGTACAATAAGATAGATAGATAATACATGAACCCTGCCCACGGGTTCAACCTTACTCTTTTTCGCTTTCCTGGATAATAGTGACACAGCACGGAGCAAGACAGACTTCAGGCTCCTGCTGACTACCTGCAACGGGTTAACAAACCCTGAGTACTGGGGTACTCCGCAAGACTTACCCGACCAAAAGGTGTAAAATTAGACTCAAGAATGCAGGCTGAGGGAAGTCAAGGTAAGGCTTGAGCAAGACTTTGTTGCATTGTAGCCTCCCGCTCTCTCACTAGTTCATCACTTTGATCATCCTTGGTGAGATTGAGTGAACCTCAAGTGCATCATAGCTTGTGAGCTGCATCTAGAGCACTTGAGAGCAAGCCATTGTGGAGTTCTTATTCTCTTGGGGCATTGTCGTGTCCCTAGATGGCTTGGAGGAGAAGAAGGTGTGAAGGAGTTTGGTGATTGTGCTCGCTCACACCCCGTGATTGTGAGGGGTTCTTGTGCCTTCCCCGAGCGGAGTGCTCAAAGTTAACTCTAGTGGATTGCTCGTGTCTTTGAGTTACTTCCTCCGTGGTAGGTTCTTGTGGCGCCTAGTGTAGGCTCGGTGTGTGATACCGATTAGCCACCGAACCACCGATTGAAGTCGACACAACAGGGACGTAGCGTGCCGGCAAGCACGTGAACCCCGGGGAAAAAATTGTGTGTCTCGGATTCTTGGACTTCTTTGTGCTCCTCACCTTTGTGTGAGTGATTTGTCTATCTCCCGGTGATTGGTAAATCGACACAAGGCAAAGGTATATCAAACAAGCTCATCTCCTTTACTTTGTGTAAGTTAGTTCTTGTAGCTTGTTGTTCTAGTGATTGTTTTAGCTTGCTTAGTGTTGTTAGTTTGTTGCTTTGCTTGTGTTAGTTAGTTTGAGTGGCTTAGGGCTTAGTTTTGAACTAGAATTGTGTAAGTGGCTTGCTTAGATTAGTGGTTGCCTTAGCATTGCATTTACAGCCTCTTGTGGTTCTAATCACTTGTCTAGTGGTTTGTATAATTTTTATTTAGGCTATTCACCCCCTCTAGCCAACTTGGACCTTTCAAGTGGTATCAGAGCTTTGGTCACCGCTTAGTCAAGGCTTAAAATCCTTCAGTGCATTGAAATGGCTCATATCATGTTCAATCATGTTGGGGGCAAACCACCTCACTTTGATGGAACAAGCTCATTTGATTATTGGAAGAGGAAGATGCGGATGTATCTTGACTCTATTCATGAGAAAGTGTGGGAGGTCACTGAGAAGCAATACATTGTGCTTGATCCCACAAGCCCCACACCAAGAGAGCAAGAAAACAACCAATGCAACACCATGTCTCTAAACACTATCTACAATGGCATTGACTCAAAGGTGTTTGAGCAAATCAAGGATTTGGATAGAGCAAGTGAAGTGTGGTCTAGATTAGAGCAAACATATGAGGGCACTTCAACGGTAAAGAGTGCCAAGTTGTACATGCTCAAGGACAAGTTATCAAACTTCAAGATGGATGATGGAGAGAGCATTCCAGAGATGTTCTATAGGCTCCAAGTGATCATCATTGATTTAAAGGCCTTGGGTGAGAAAACAAGTGATGAGGACTTTTCTCACAAGTTTCTCATGTGCTTGCCCAAGAGATTCAAGACCTTGAGGACTATCATCTTCCGAGGCGGCTTGAAGGATGTCACTCCAAATGAGATTCTTTGTGATGTGATGACCGAGGATCAATACAATGAGAAGAGTGATAGTGAAGAAGTGAAAAAGGAAGATGACAAGAACAAGAAGACCGTGGCATTCAAATCCACCACCTCTTCTTCCAAGTGCAAGGGCAAGGGCAAGAAAGTGCAATTAAGTGATGATGATGATGATGCATCTAGTCTTGATAGTGATGATGAGGCACTAGCTCTCTTCGTGCGCAAGTTTGGAAGATTCATGAAGAAGAAGGGCTATGGTGCTAGAAAGAGAAGAGATAACCTCAAAGGCAAGAATATAGTGAGGAAATGCTACAATTGCAAGAGCACGGACTATCTTATGGCGGATTGTCCTAATGCTAGTGATGATGAAGATGATTACAAGAAGAAAGGCAAGAAGGACAAGAAGGACAAGGTGGAAAAGAAGGAGAAGAAGAAGTTCAACTTCTCCAAGAAGAAGGGTGGATCCTATGTGGTGACATGGGATAGTGATGCTTCTTCCGATGATGATGACTCTAGTGATGATGATGAGAGGAAGACATCCAAGAAAAAGGCTATGGCTTCTATTGCTATCAACAAGAGGCCTTCATCATTTGATTCATCATGCTTTATGGCTAAGCCCACCAAGGTAAAATATGATGACTCAAGTGATAATGATAAAAATGACAATGATAGTGATAGTGATGATGATGAGCCTAGTGCAGCACAACTCATGGACACGTTAGAGCAAGCCGAATACTTGATTAGTTCTAAGTTTAAGAAGTGCAAGGAATTGATCAAGAAGGTAAAAGCTCTAGAGAAATCCCTTGATGAGCTAAATGCTTCTCATGAGTATCTAAAGGAAGACCATGAGGATCTCAAATTACCTCACACAAAACTTGAGGAAGCTCACTCATAACTCTTAGGGCTAACCAAAGTTGAGGATGTTGCTATAACATGTGATGTGGGTGTAACTTGTGATCTAATGAATGAACCAATTAATAAACCACTTGTTGCAACCACACCTAATCACACTAGCTCTTCATCATCATCCACTTCCACTTCTACCTTCACTACTAGTTTTGATCCAACACTAAAAGTTAAAAATGAGAAATTAAAGAAGGAAGTGGACAAACTAACCCGCGCATTAGGCAATGCTTATGGTGGAGATGCCCGTTTGCTACAATGCTTGGGTAGCCAAAGATATAGTAACTCTAAGGAGGGACTTGGCTATACTCCCAAGAAGGGCAAGATGGCCTTTGTAACTCCAAAGCTTAGCTTTGTGTGAAGCAATGGCCGGTTTTGCTACAAGTGCAAGCAAGTTGAGCATGTTGAGGCAAATTGCATCACCAACAACAAGAACAAGCAAATAAAATTTGCAAGTGCTAAATCTATTAGACTTGATTTTTGTTATATGCTTACCAAGGGTGAGAAAGGTGTCAAAGCTAAATACATTGGTACACCTAGAGAGAGCCCAAGGATGAAGGCTATTTGGGTACCAAGAGCTTTGGTTGCTAACCTCCAAGGACCCAAACAAGCATGGGTACCTAAAAGGCATTGACTTGTTTTGTAGGTAAATTACAAAGCCGGAGGGAGGCATTGGATTCTTGATAGTGGGTGTTCTCAACATATGACCGGTGATTCAAGAATGTTCAATCAACTCAACTCTAGTGGCAATGAGTATGATAGTATCACATTTGGGGATAATAGCAAAGGCAAGATCAAAGGACTTGGAAAGATTGCAATATCAAATGACTTAAGCATCTCCAATGTGCTATTAGTTGAAAGCTTGAACTTCAATCTATTGTCGGTTGCTCAATTGTGTGATCTCGGTTTTAAATGCATCTTTGGTGTTGATGATGTGGAAATCATTAGTGTGGATGGATCAAACTTGATATTCAAAGGATTTAGATATGAGAATCTCTATCTAGTGGACTTTGGTGCTAAAGAGTCACAATTGTCAACATGCTTACTCTCTAAGTCAAGTATGGGTTGGTTATGGCATAGAAGGCTTGGTCATGTTGGAATGAAGCAATTGAACAAACTTGTGAAGCATAACTTAGTTAGAGGTCTTAAAGATGTTGAATTTGAAAAAGACAAGTTATGTAGTGCATGTCAAGCCGGGAAGTAAGTTGGCAACACTCATCCAACGAAGAGCATAATGAGCACATGCAAACCATTGGAGCTATTGCACATGGACTTGTTTGGACCAACTACATACACAAGCATTGGTTGCAACAAGTATGATTTAGTGATAGTGGATGACTTCTCAAGATACACATGGGTTTCCTTTATGTATGACAAGAGTGATGTGCATTCAATCTTCAAATCTTTTGTCAAGAGAAGTTGCAATGAGTTTGAAACTACTATCAAGAAAGTGAGAAGTGACAATGGTAGTGAGTTCAAAAACACAAGAGTTGATGAGTTTTGTGATGAAATTAGAATCAAACATCAATTCTCGGCCAAATACACACCTCAATCCAATGGCCTAGTTGAAAGGAAGAATAGGACTCTCATTGATATGGCAAGATCTATGTTTAGTAAATATAATGTGAGCCAATCCTTTCGGACCGAAGCAATCAACACAGCTTGCTACTACTCCAATAGGCTCTATTGCCATCCTATGTTGGAGAAGACCCCATCTGAGATCTTGAATGGAAGAAAGCCAAATATTGCATACTTTCGGGTTTTTGGATGCACGTGCTACATTTTGAAGAAGGGTGCTAGATTGAGCAAATTTGAGAAGAAATGTGATGAAGGATTCTTGCTTGGATATTCTACCACTAGTAAAGCTTATAGAGTTTGGAATTTGGGAAGTGGTCAACTTGAGGAAGTCCATGATGTTGAATTTGATGAAACCAATGGGTCACAAGATCAAGATGAGAATCTAGATGATGTGAGTGGACCCCAATTGGCAAAGGCTATGCAAGAAATAGACATTGATGACATTAGGCCAACTCAAGTGGTTGACATAGATGATGACAAAGATCAAGTGCAAGTTCCATCCAATGATCAAGCTAGTGGCTCTCAAGTGCAATATCAAAATCAAGCTAGTTCATCTCAAGCAAATCAATCAAATGCTCAACCAAGCTCAAGCATTCAACCTCAAGTGCTCCAACCCACAAACATTACAAGAGATCATCCCTTAGACCAAATTATTGGTGATATTCAAAAGGGTGTGCAAACAAGATCAAGACTAGCATAATTTTGTGCTCACTATTCATTTGTATCATTTGAAGAGCCGAAGAACATTGAGAAGGCTTTGAAAGATAGTGATTGGGTGAATGCTATGCATGAAGAACTCGACAACTTTGAAAGAAATGAAGTTTGGGAATTGGTAGAAAGACCAAAGAACTATAATGTCATTGGAACCAAATGGGTATTTAGAAACAACCAAGATCAAAATGGTGTTGTAGTAAGGAACAAAGCAAGATTAGTGGCACAAGAATACACTCAAGTGGAAGGATTAGACTTTGGTGAAACTTATGCTCCGGTTGCAAGATTGGAGGCTATAAGGATCCTTCTAGCATATGCTTGTGCTCACAACATCAAGCTCTACCAAATGGATGTTAAAAGTGCATTTCCCAATGGCTTCATCAATGAGCTAGTGTATGTTGAACAACCACCCGGTTTTGAAGATGAGAAGAAACCTAACCATGTGTTCAAGCTAAGGAAGGCACTCTATGGATTGAAACAAGCACCAAAAGCACGGTATGAGAGACTAAGGGATTTTCTTCTCTCTAAAGGCTTCAAGATAGGCAAGGTTAACACCACTCTATTCACCAAGATGGTTGATGATGACTTGATGACCATGCAAATTTATGTGGATGACATTATCTTTGGGTCAACAAGTCAAGCTTTGTGTAGAGAGTTTGAGAAGATGATGTCTAACAAGTTTGAAATGTCTATGATGGGGAAACTCACATACTTCCTTGGACTTCAAATCAAGCAATTAAAAAATGGCGCATTCATTAGTCAAGGCAAGTATACAAGGGACATGATCAAGAAGTTTGGAATGCAAGATGCAAAATCAATTGGCACTCCCATGGGCACTAGTGGAAACTTGGATGAGAATAAAAGTGGCAATATGGTTGATCAAAAGGCATATCGATCTCTAATTGGAAGCTTGCTCTATGTCACCGCATCAAGACCGAATGTTATGTCCATGTGCGCTAGATATCAAGCATCTCCGAGAGAGAGTCATATGAAAACCGCAAAGTGGATATTGAGATATTTGAAGCACACTCAAGATGTTGGATAATGGTATCCCAAGGGTGCAAAGTTTGAGTTGATTGGCTATGCCGATACGGATTATGCCGGTTGCAAAATAAATAGAAAGAGTACATCGGGCACATGTCAACTTTTGGGAAGATCTCTTGTCTCATGGTCATCAAAGAACCAAAATAGCATTTCACTCTCCACCGCCGAAGCCGAATACATAAGTGCGGGGAGTTGTTGTGCTCAAATCCTACGGATGATGGCAACCTTGAGAGATTATGGAATCAACTTCAAGAAAGTGTCGTTGCTATGTGACAATGAGAGCGCCGTCAAGCTAACTCAAAATCCGGTTCAACATCAAAGAACCAAGCACATTGATGTGAGGCATCACTTCATTCGAGATCATCAACAAAAGGGTGATATTGACATCCAAAGCATTGGAACCGATGATCAATTGGCCGACATACTCACCAAGCCACTAGATGAGAAGAGATTTTGCAAATTGAGGAATGAATTGAATATTCTTGATTTCTCCAATATGAATTGAGACCACCCCACAAATATATGACATGCCTCTACTCCAACAAAGTAAGGTAAAAATATTTGGCATAACATTCATACTCCCTCCGTCCCAAAATAGATGTCATTCTCGCTTCCCGAGAAGTCAGCTTTTTTCAACTTTGACTAATTTTATCTTAAAAAGTATTCATATCGAGCGTACACAACTAGTATCATTGGAAAGATCTTTAAATCTAGTTTTTTAACAAATTTATTTGGAAATAAAAATGTTGCACATATTTTCTATAAATCTAGTCAAAGTTGAGAAAGTTTGACCCGCACGTTTCCCATAGCGTCATCTATTTTGAGACGGAGGGAGTACTTGCTAGAACTTGTGTAGAGCACATAGACATACCTCATTTAGGATCATTCATGGAAAACAAAATGATTTTGATGGATATATGCTACCACTATCGTTTTTTCTTGAATGTATGAACTAGTGGTAACATATGACATGCATGTGTGCTTAATCCCCTAATGTTCAATCTAGATCATGAGCTCAAGGTGTATAACTTAACATGGACAAGATAACCCCTAAGTGGCGTGAAGAAGCTTGTCCTTGGATCAAACTTAGTTAGTTATCCTAGGCAAGTGCACTAGATTGAGCCAAAGTGAACAATTAACTCTCTTTCCAAATCAACCGAACTTGTCTAATTTTCTCACCACACTTAGCCTTTTTGAGAAATTGTTGACAAAGGGGAGAGAAAGTTACAAAAGAAAGAGATAGCGCGATGAACCATCATTAGGCCGATGATGGGAGAGCAATAGGCCAAAGGAAAGGGGAAATTAAAATTTTGAAGCACACAAGTAGGGGGAGTGTTGACGGTCGTTAAGTACCAATTTTTTACCGTCAACTAATGCCAAGGGAAGATCAATAATAGAAGCATAGGGGTTATTACTGACAAATTCCACGAGTTTTGGTGAACTGTGTATTTTCCAGGGATTATTCCAGAAAGGCTTAAAAGAAGGATTAAAGAGCATAATTACCACGAAACTTGATCCCGACGGAAACATACTTCATCAGCAAGTTAAAAGGATCCAGAACACACCCGAAGCACGTTCATCCCACCGGGCTATAAATAAAGGGGCAGGCCCCCCTCCCAGAACACCAATTCATTCCTCCTGCTTTATTCGTCAAGAGTAGACAGAAGTTAGAGTTTCCAGAGATTAGAAATAGGGTCTAGTTCTTCAAGTTCATAGTTTAGGCGTCTAGCAAGATTCAAGTAGAGTTGGGCGCTACGCTCGGGATTCCAGATCCATTCATCTAGAGATCGGTAATATTATCTTGTATCTCATTATGACTTTGCTTTATTTTAATATATTTCTACTTATTCAGTTCTTAGTTTATTCTAGTTGCATATTCGATATAGTTATGATTGGTGATGATTATTGTCGTATGATCGTAAAGCGCCTAATTCAGTACTCGAGTGAGTTAGGTGGTATGCATTATGTAGACGTGGTGTCTAGATATATTGTGTACCTACGGTGGCACCCTGACGTGCCGGATCGTGTGGTAGTCCGCGTAGGTGACAGCTGCGTTGGTTCCACTGTAGTCCACCCCCCGTACGTAGGACTAGCAGAGCGCGGTCGCGAAGGAGGTGACCCTTGTGTCTTAATATCCTCATTAGATGATGCTCCTTATGATGTTTTCTGAGTTGATTATGCTATAGATGAAAATGTGTAATGTGGCGTAGGCTGTAGATTTTGTATTTAGTAATTACATAGGTTTCCTTTACTTTAGCAGAATCTCAAGATTGTATTTTCTACATTAGTGAGTCTATATATTATATCTCTGGAATACCATTTACCTCATTTACTCAGTTATCATTTACCATTTATCATTGACTTATTTATCGCTAAAGCACTAGAGTTATCGGTTATCATAGGTCTGCACATTCATCTTTCCAATTATTATAGTAGATTATCCTAATGAGTAGAATGCCACCTTTATCCTTTTGGAATAAAACAAATCAACGATACTCGGAATACTTACCTAGTGAAGTGCTACAATAGGAGAATTATCTGTGCGCTTGCAGATATATTCTATAGTATTATTTTTAGGAGGCAAGTGAAGATTATTTTACCTTTGGTTTTTGGCATCATGTTAGGGATGACAACTTAACGTGAAGTGATGTTAAAAATACCAACAAGCATTTCTGGCGCCGTTGCCGGGGATGGCAATTGTATTCATTAGGATAATTTATTGAGATTGTTGATTTTATTCGCCAGGATATTTATTCTAGAATTTCATATAGGAAAGTTCTTCATAGATAATATTATTAGAAAAACATAAAAATAACTATAAACATAAATACTTAGAGATAACCATAACCTTTCTCTTTAGCAGACTTACCCGTGTTTTATTTATATTTAAATATTTTATATAGGGTAAGTGCAGGATTGGTTGTGTACTTTAACTCTTATCAATCAGGAACAACCATAGGAAGAAGGGTCTTACATTATTTTGTGAAGCCATGGCTGAGAAGACTCTACGTGAATTCTCTGCCCCAAGCACTGAGAATATTCGCGTAGGGCCAACTTTTAACATTGGAAATCAAGATTATGAGATCAAGCCAAGCCTCATCAAAATGGTACAAGCTATCACATTTAGTGGAAAGAAAGATGAAGATGCAAGTGTCCATCTGCAGAATTTCCTGGAGATTGGCAACACCATCAACATCAAAGGCATTCCTCAAGATGTCGTGCTACTTCGTTTGTTTTCGTTCTCATTGGAGGGAAAGGCGAAGCAGTGGTTTTATCAGAATAAAGATCGAGTCAAGACATGGGTAGAATGTTCAAAAGCTTTCCTAGAAAAGTTTTTCCTAGTAAGCAAAACCAATGCTCTATGAGGAAAGATTTTAGAATTATGTCAGCAGAAAGGTGAATCTATTTCAGAAGCCTGGGAACGTTTTCAAGATTACATATCAGATTGTCCCCATCATGGAATGGAAAAGTGGTTTGCTCATGCAAACATTTTATCACGGACTAACTCAAAGGTCACGTGAGCAACTAGATGCCACTGCTGAAGGATCATTTATGTCACTCACCCCTGGAAGAGCCGAAGATATTATGGCAAAAATAGCAAAAAATCAGAATTGGACAAACAACACTCGGACATGCCATAAGAGTGAAGAAATTTCAGAGGAAGTGTGTGCACTGTCAACCAAGATAGATGTACTGTTGAACTGGTTAGAGCAAAGAGCCAATCATAAAAGAGATCGTCAAGCTATTCAAGATGCATTCAATTCCCAAAATCAATATGAAGGATCTTTAGAAATTGAGTTTGCAAATCCCCCAGAAGATATTAGTACTGTCATCAAGTCTACTTCTCAGAAACAAGGATGGAATCAACCTCGGTCAACCAATCAAGGTAAGTACTAAGGCAATTCTAATTTTTCAAATCATAGACAACCACCCTTGAGAGAATTAATATTAGAACAAGCTAGAATTAATGAAAGTATTTATAAGAAGCTTGCTTTTAATGATAAAATTTTAGAAGGAATTAATTCTAAATTGGATAATATCTCTTCTGCTGTTAAAGATCAAATATTATTTAATAAGAAGATAGAATTACAAATTTCATAATTATCTTCTACTTTGTTTACCACTAACCATGAACAAATAAAAGGAATATCTACTAGAGGAGGTAAGTCTACACGTGATCCACCTTACCCAAAAGGGGCACGTAGACCGTCACATTTAGTGCAGGTAGAAGAAAAAATTGAGAAGGACAACAGAGAAGAAGTTATACCACCTTCATCACCAGTTGAACCACAGGATCAAGAATTAACTCAAGATTTTCATGACACAACCCTCCTACCGTTTCCACGCAGAAGAAGAAGAGCTAAAATAGATGATCAATTTGGTAAGTTTGTAGAGGTAATTCAAAAGTTATATGTCAATATCCCGTTGTTAGATGCCATGCAGGTACCTACATACGCAAAGTATTTTAGAACCATCCTCAACAACAAAGGTCTACTGAGGTTGTCAAGCTAACGGAAGAGTGTAGTGAGGCAATTCTGAGTTCTTCTCCTACTAAGAAGAAGGATCAAGGGTGTCCCACTATTGATTGTTCAATAGGAGACCAGATATTCGAGAATGCTTTATGTGATCTTCGACAAGCTCAACTATTCGACGCTCACACCAACCACGATGTGTTTGCAATTAGCTGACCAATCGGTTCGCTACCCCGCAGGAATCACAGAAAATATTTCGGTAAAAATCCGTAACTTTTTCATTCCTGTAGATTTTGTAGTACTTGCCATGCAGGAAGAGAGGAAGATACCCCTCATCCTCGGGCAACCATTCCTAAACGCTGCAAATGCAACCATCAACGTTGGAGCTGGAGAGATCACATTCACCATCAATGGTCAAGAAGAGCGATTCGCATTCAAGCCAAGACTGGAGCAATGCCAAACGTTGAAGTGTTATGAAGAACAAGATGCAACAACATCTCCAACACCGGAGATGAATCATGAAGAATAATTCAACTGGAGAAGTCCGGATCAGCGGACTCAAGAACCCCGAACCATCGCCGGGAGGTAACTCGGTAGTTATCGGTAATTTAATTCTTGCATTTAAATTTGCATATTTACTTTCTCATAAATTGCATTATTAAAAAGAACTAAAAATAAGCATAGCATGATTAAAGCTAAAACCCCATGCGATTATTACTAACGGAGTGTTAAACCCCGTTAGTGAAATTTGCTGTAGTAGCAGAAAATTATAAAAAGACCATTATTAGAATTCTAATTTTTCATAGATTCATAAAAGTAATTTAGTTTTTCATTATTGTGTCATTATATGGTATAAATATGGGAAACATTTGGGACCCACCATCATCACATCAAGTCACATCATGCATTATCATCAACCACAACCATCCAAACTCCACCATTCATCCATGTACTACTCTCCACTCATGCATTCATCAGAGAAAGGAACCAACTCACATGCATTTGGAAGAACATCTAGGTGGTGTCGACATTTTTCAAAAGGAGAGAGCCAAATGACACAAGGTGGGGCCGGCCGGCCCCAAGGCCACGCCGGCCGGCGCCCCTCCTCCATTTCTCTGCCTCTCCTCTCTCTCACTCATTCACACACTCACACACACTCCAGAGAGCACGTAGCCAAGTTCCTTTGCTGCTCGTGATCACCAACTCCCATAATCCTATGATTTGATTCAAGTATAAGCCAAGAAAAGGAGTAGAAGATTAGCAAGAAGACCTAGAAGAGAGATCACCACTTTGATTCCTTCTCCCCTCTTGTTCTTGCTTGTGTTCTTGTTCGTTCTTGCCGTGTTCTTCGTGTTCTTCAATTTCAGGCAAGATGAGCAATAGAATGAAAGGTGCCATTCGATCCCTTGGAAGAGCCCTCTCACGCCGCACAACAAGAAGCCAATCGTCATCACAAGTGCCATCATTCGTCGGCTCCGACATGACTATCAATCCTCTGCCACCCTTCACGTATGATCCGTCATCCTATTTCCAACCGGAAGAGAGGTATGAACTCACAAGCATAACTCAAATTTTATTATCAACTAGACCCCAAAGAGAAATTTTAAATGTGGTTAAAAACAAAGAATTTACACATACTCCATTTTTTATGCTATATTGCTCCATGAAACCGGAATGGATTCCAAGTTTGAGCTTATTTTTAGAAATGTTGGATGGGAAAATGCATGGCAAATTAATGAGCAGGGTAGCAAGTTACTCACTATAGAATTTATTAGCACCCTAGACTTTGATGATGATGAGGTTAATTTTAAAATGTTTAATAAACCTTTCACCCTCTCATAGAAAACTCTTAGTTCAGCATTGGGATTTAATAATCATTGTGTGGTCAATATTTCTGAAACTCTCCGAAACTTTGATAAAGATGATTTTTGGGAGAGTATCATTGTAAAGAAACCTGAGAGAAAACAAAAATATACTACTGAAGAAGTTCATCATCCCACATTAAGATTTATGCTTAAATGGTTAACTTTTACATTCTTTCCTAGAGAGGAGTTAAATAGTATTAAACAGGATGAGTTACATTTGTTATATATCATGATTAAAAACAGGAAGGCGTCACCTGTAAAAATGATGTTGAATTATTGGAGTACTGTTCCTTCCTTAAGAAAGTGCAGTATTTCTTTTACTTCCTGATTACACGTTTAGCTGTAGGGCTAGGTTTATTATCAAATGCTTCATTTGATTATATTTCTAATGCCCACAGAATTATTGGTTATGATTTTTTCTTTCGTGCTCACATGCTCAAACGCCGAAATAATAAAATAGTTATGATTTATAAAAATTATGACAATGAGTACGAACTGCCAGACAGCGAGTTAGGAATTTATTCTGTCCAGAATTTTGTTTTTCCAGCTGTTAGAGCTAATATTGGCAGGTGTCCATCCGCGCGCATCAGCAGGGCGCCGAGAGCTAACTTCACTAGAGCTGACCCAGCACCATCTGGGCCAGCTTATTCCCATTATGTTAATTTTAGTGAACAGGTATCGACGCAGGATCCACGCCAGCAATGGACTGCACATACAGGATGGGAGGAATAGCCCAAATTTCAGCAAGGAGAATCTTCATCGGCAGCAGCAGCAGGTTGGGGAGCAACTGATTTTCAGAGAGGACGAACATCTTTTTCTAAACGCGGAAACATGGACTTCACCGCTGGTGGACCATATCCATTCCACGCACCACCAGAAGATGACTACTATCGCCCACCTGAGCAGCACTTTTCTACTAACGCTGATGATTTTCCAGCTTTATCTATGCGTCTCACTAATATTGAACAGGGCCAGAACGCAATAAGCGACACGCTACAGCAGCACGAGCAGTGGCAGCAGCAGGTCGACGACAGGTTCTACCAGCATGAACAATGGCAGCACAACACGGACCAACAACTGGATCAGATATATCAGGGACAGCAGCAGACGCAGAGCGGATTAGAGTATTTGATACATCAGATGGGATACCCGTCGTCACCTCCACCACATTACTGAGCAACATCCAGCTTGGGGGAGATCCCCGCTAGGTGAGCACCTCTCACCTTTACTTATGCTTTTTATTTCAGTATTTAATTCAGTCTTTAATTCTGTCAATTTCAATATTGCTAAAAACAACAAGAAAACCAAATAAAAATTTATTTACTGCTTTCTTTAGTTATTGCATTAAATTTCTGCTTGCTTAAACAAATAAAAATCCAAAAATAATAATAATAGTTTGTATAATTAAGTTGCTTTAAATTCATCATTCAACTTGTCTGAACTTAGCATATAGTTTATGCTCTCTGAGTCTAGTCAAAACTATCCTCAAATGTTCAGCATGATCCTCCATGTTCTCAGAGTATATCAGAATATCATCAATAAAGACTACCACAAATTTATCCAACTCCGGCATGAAAACTGAATTCATTAGATACATGAAATGTGCAGGAGCATTGGTCAACCCAAAAGACATAACCAAATACTCGTACAGTCCATACCGAGTGGAGAAAGCCGTCTTGGGAATATCTTGTGGCCTAATCTTAATTTGATGATACCCAGATCTCAGATCAATCTTGGAGAAAACCTTAGCCTTGGACAATTGATCAAACAAGATATCAATACGAGGTAAAGGATACTTGTTCTTAATCGTCACAGCATTAAGTGGCCTGTAGTCCACACACATACGCAAAGTTTCATCTTTCTTTTTCACAAAGATAGCAGGACAGCCACACGGAGAAGAACTAGGGTGAATGAACCCCTTGTCCAATAACTCCTGGAGTTGTTTCTTAAGCTCAGCTAACTCATGTGGTGGCATTCTGTATGGCCTTCGAGAGATAGGTGTTGTTCCGGGAATAAGTTCTATCGCAAACTCCACATCCCGGTCAGGAGGAAGTCCAGGAAGATCGTCCGGAAAGACATAAGGAAATTCACACACTACAAGGATATCATGAAGGGTTGCAGCCCCAACCGCAAAATAGAGACTAAAAAGATCTCCCCTACAGGGCAAATAAACCTGAAAGGTGCCTTCACCCTGTGGTTCCCTTAATGTCAACATCCGGTTGGGAATATTTATAACCACATCCCACTGTTTCATCCAACACAGCCCCAGAATAACATCCAGCCCTAACCCAGGCAACACAATGAGACCGCTGACAAATACCCTGCCACCAATCTCAATGGCCACACTTTCGACACACTGACGAGTACAAATTTCAGCAATTGGAAATGCATGCTTTTGTGCAAATGTTTGACTCACAAAAGAATGTTATGATCCTGAGGCGAACAATACAATAGCAGGATGTTGATTTATAGAAAACATACCCGTAGTGACTGGTTCACCTTTCGGAATTTCTTCAGCGGCAGTGTGGTGCACACGGCCCTGCCTTGGTTGAGGACAATAGCGAGCGAGATGCCCCTGTTGACCACAATTAAAAGACGGCCCCAAACCTTGGTTGGTTTTTACTTGAACAGTATTGCCTGGAGGAGCATTGTTCTTGTTCAAAGGTACAGTGAAACCCATCTTAAAGCGCTGCGGTGCAGATTGCTGCTTCTTGGGAGAAGGCCTAAACTTTGCTCTAGGAACAGCCGGACGATAAGCAGGGCGATTTGCCACAGCACGACCTGCTGCTGGAGCCCTTGGCTGAGAAGAGCCTCCTTCCAAAGGCCTCTTGCCTCCCTTGGAAGCAGTGTGCAGATTGTTCTGTTTCTCTTGAATGAAAGCATTACTGATAAACTCGTTGAAAGTTGTATGAGTCTTGTTAGCCAAAGTCTTCATAAGCTTGGTGCTAAGGCCTCTCTTGAAAGTTTCAATCTTCTTTTCATCGGTGTCCACCATCCAAGGAGCATAGCTTGCCAGATTGTTGAAAGCATGATGGTACTGAGTAAGGTTCTTGTTACCCTGGGCAAGCTGCATGAACTCATTAACCTTTATCTTGGTCTACCCAGCGGGAATGAAATGACCCCTGAAATCCTTAGTGAACTGCTCCCATGTGATATTAGCAACCACAGGATAGGCGGCCTTGCGGTTTGCCCACCACATCCCTGCGGGTCCTTGCAGCAAGAGAGCAGCAAAACTAGCCTTCATGGTTTCGGTCAACCTCAGCACTGAGAATGACTGCTCGATTGTGTTCAACCACTCATCTGCCTCCAATGGTTCAACAGCCTGCTTGAACACTGGTGGCTTGGTGTCCAAGAAGTCCTTGTAATCACTGTACTGGCCTTCATCATTTCCACGACGCCCATCTCGGTTGCGATTGTTGTTATTGTTGTTGTTGGCAACCATCTGTTGCAGAATAGCCTGCTGAGTATCCAGGAACTGAGCAAACATCTGCTCTTGCGTGCGTGGTGGAGGCGGCGGTAACTCCTCATCCTCGCGCTCATTTCCACCACCACTACCCGACCCATGGCGGGTGTTAACCGGCATCTGCAGTAAGCACAACAACCATTGTCAGGTGTTAGTTATGCAGACGATAACCGAAAAATCATGCCGAGAGGATATCAATGATTATTTTTTATAACATACAAATGGCACAATAATTCAATAACCATCTCACAACCACACAATAACAAGGCGCAACAAAGAAAAATTCTTCGCGAACCGCACGACGATCATTACTTAATTAAAAGTCTGATGGTTCAAGGCTTAAACATACAAGGTTTAAACATTACAAGTCCAACCCAACCATTTAGGGTACATCAAAGTATTTCATTACAAAAGAGTGCCAACATGGCAAGTGCACTAGAAAGAGCTACTCATCGTGGTCACTGTCCATACCGGACACGTTCCCACCAAAGTCATCACTCTCGTCGATAGGCACTATCTCCTCAGGGTCTTCTTCTTCTCCTTCCGAACTTGCCTCACCATCATCAGCTGCTACGACCGATCTCTGCTGCACCTGGATGGTGAAATGGATCAACACGGTTGTTCAGACGATGAACACCCTACTGCAGCTCCCAGACCTGCTGCTGACTCGCACGCAACTCGCGCAAAAATTCATCTCGCTGACGTGCCAGGTTCATATTGCGATTACCAAGCTGTGATAAAGGTCCACATTCTGCCTCTCAAGCTCATTAACACGGCGATTAGCTGCCATCAAAGCACCAGTGCATCGTAGCAACTCATTGCGACAGGCGGTAAGAGCTGCCACCTGATCGTCTACACTGCGACGAGCAATGCGTGCAAACTCTTCCGCTTCTAGCCTCTTCTCAACACATCATGCAGGGTTTCAATACACTGCATCCAACCATCCTTAGTGGCAAAGTGCATCTTCAGGACAGCAAACATAGCACTCATAGGAGCCCTAGTGCTATGAGCACGCTCATCTCTGCTTCGCACAAAAGGAGCTTGGCTAGACTGAGCCCACTCATCCTGTGAAGCATCTGCCCTTGGGAACACATTGGCTGGCCCCAAACCAGCCCTCTTGTTGAACCTGGTGCAAATCTCCATCAACATCTCGAAGGCTGCAAACTGGGCACCACCCCATGGCGTCTTCATGTCTACCTCGACTTTGAGCTCGGGCAAAGACCAATCCCCTTCAAGAGCAGGAATTGCCACCCAAACATCAAACCAAGGCTGCACCATGGTCTCTGCTGGCTTCCAGAAATACAGTGGCGGCTCTGGATACCCCACTGACTCCAACAACCTCCACAGCACAGTGGGTGTGCCAAACTGCTCCAGAAACTGACCACTCTGCGGTGCACCTTCAGCTGCCATCTGGTACAATGCAATATCTTGCGGCATTAGAATAAGACAGGATAGCACCAATTTATTACAGGGAAGGGAACAATACAGAAATTTTAAATTAATTTCACGATCATGGTGCATGCACGTGCCAACGACCTCACACATTATCATTTAATTAACTAACGTTATAGTCGGTGGCATACCACGTGCTGTCATATACGTAACTGGTCGTACTACACGTTTTGCGTGGTTAGTGTACCTGTAGAAGATTCATTTCAGCCCATTCCCCAATGTATGCATGGCAATAAGAAGCACTTTTTGCCGAAAATGCTCCCGTGAGCACTTGCGACCCCGAAAGTAATTACTCCCCAATACTTCCATAAGTACACATATGAACCACAAGTACTCACTTCAGTAACCATAAGCACTCCCCATAGATCGACAGTTGTTCGATCGTACACTCACATCTCACCTTACCTCATCCGAAGTGGCACACCGGCCCATAAGAAGCAATAAGAAACCGCAACCACATATATATATTCACGCAACAAAACCAAATGAACCGCAGATGGAAACATGATGCAATCCCCCAGTTAGTACTTACATAAGCCACCTAATTACCATATATACATACATAGGGCTATAGGACTTGGTCATTGGTACTCATAATTTTTGCAAACACTCAGTTTAAATCACCTACACCCAACTAATAATTGTCAAATAATTTTCAAAACTTCAAAACCATTTTTGTTTTCAAATAGTCAAGTGATGGTGTATGCTGAATTATGCTCTGGTACCAGCTGTAACAGAACCGACCAATTTATATGAGCACAAGTACGACGATCGCCAATTTAGCAGCAATCAAGTCACACTTGAGCCAATATAAACCCGATAGTCCGGAAACCTCGAAGGATTTCAAACATTTTAAACAGAACATACCCCAAGGATCTTACAAATTCAGCAACAACCCATCACATGATACATAAGTTCACAACCGAATTAAAACATCAGAGTACAACATAGTCTTTTACATAAATGTAACAGTAGCGGAAATCAACATAGTTTTGAAACAACATAGTTCACATACGAGTACCACCAGCTGACCGTGTCACAGCATCTTACAAAAGCTAAAGATGGATAACGACCTTGCCCCAGGTCTAATCTTCTTCGCCCGTAGGGGTGAAGCAGTTCTTGCAATAAGCATAGTAGACCACTCCTTCTGCAACAATGGGAATAAAACCCTGAGTACTCAATTGTACTTAGCTAGACTTACCCGACAGGAAGTAAATAAAAAGACTCTCAAGGATATGTAGGCTTATTTGGTGGAGCTCAGAGGATAGCAACATTTTGCATAAAAAGCATTACTATAGTAGTTCCTCAACTTATAAATTTTAGATATGGTTTAGCTTCGCTTTCAGTTAAGCTATTAAGCTAAGGTTTACAGCTATACTAAACAATCACTTGATATTATAGCAAACAATACAACCATATGATTTTTGATATCCACAGATATCAACCTCGTCTCACCATAATCAACATGTTCAAGTTGTTAACCTCTACCTCACCAGAAGATCAGTTCAGTTTCTCACTAACCAGGAGAGATGGCGATTCGAATCGATTGTACCAGCTGGCAAATATGCCAATCACAAACCCTGTCAGCCTGATCAGTGGCTTCTTAGGTTACCGTTAGATCTTTCTGAGCCATATTATATCGTGAGCTTGGCGGGGGCCATATTCTCGGAGACAAATCCACTCACAGGAAGTGCAGGTCCCTGACCTGACTATGGCAAAATGGTGTCTCCGCACATCCTTCCGACCATCAGAATATATCTATCCATGTCACACCAATTCTTGGCTCAGAAAGAACTATTTGGCTTCGCGGTCAGAACGACTTATCTGGCCAGCTATGTGACGACGTCCTTCAATCTCAACTGATGTCTGGTGACCTCAGTCCTAGTCGGCCGCAAGCAGCACCGAAGACAGCATGACCTCAACCATGTCATGCGGCTCCCCGCTACCTAACCTTGATTCTCTCATTATCATTGCGGCATGGTGGCACATATAGTCAACCATGTAAAATCCATCCCCATCAGCAATAGTCACCATCTATGCTCGCGAAGGACAGGAAATCCCTCGACCTCTACCGGTCTAAGCATGGCTAAGCATAAGATCGAACCCATCCCTGGTCTAGTAATATTTCCAGGATAGTAGACAAGTGGACAAGGTATAAATGCAGCAACGGTATCAATTCAACTCCTATACTTAAGTGCACAATCATACGATTTCGTAAAGACCAGTGCATTTGTAAAAAGAATAGTTGGAGGCTTAAGGATGCTCCGGGGCTTGCCTTTCACGAAGTTAGAGGGCTGGTGATCAGTGCATTCAGGCAGCTCCGTCTCCTCCTCTCCTTCGGGAGCTTCCGGCACCTCGATCTCCGGGGGTACTCCTTCCTCCGGCGGATCGAATTGCAGCAGTGTAACTCCTCCCGGTGATCCTGTATGCATGATTTGCATATATGAGAACTGAGAATGCACATGGAATGCAATATGAGAGATGCACAACTCGAACCATGAGATGCAATAGGCATACTTGTGATTATACAAACAATTTATGAAACATTTACTGAGTATGTGCATATTTCTTCTCTAAACAACAAGCACATACTCACCCTTCTTAAGCAAACTATAGAACAATTTCTCATCCTCAGTAAGAGGCCTACAACCTGCACTAATAATTAACTTGCATCAAACTCATCTAACTACACTTAACCAGTAAAGAAACAAGAATGAACAAGCACCTACACAAAGAGTATTAATCTTGCTGCCTTTATACATAAATAAAGTCAGCAACACAAATGTCCAGCAAGGTTGTTGAACTAAAACATCTCAGAAATGCATGAAAATTACTTGCTAACAACTCATTAATCGATTAAAAGCAATTAATTTAACCCTAGCTTATAACTGGACCCTTTATTTGCTATGCCCAAAAAATTTTAGAAAAATTACAGTAGATAACACATCTCCAGATTAGGCTACTGGCAAAAATTCAAGTCATTTGGACAGATAAAACATTCTACACAAAAATGACAAGCAATCAGCCTTGCAAGTAATGGAAAATACTTACTACAGTGAAAAGTATCAAACAATAGATTTCTCATTTTTCTTAGCTTCTTTATCACAAAACAAGGCTCAGAAAAAATATTCATGACCATAACTTATCTACACTAAGCATGGTGAATTTATCAAAAAGATAGCATAAATGGCACATTATACAAGATACCATATATAAAACAGCGATAAACTAGCAAACATATTTTTACTAGATTCTAATACTCCAAACAAGAATAATGCAAGTGAAATCATATTTTTAGCACATTCCTACAATTAGTTATGCATTTATCAAGTTTACAAGCATATAAAAATTTAAATAAAGCTGTACAGAAAAGTTATCACAAAGGCACATTTCATATGTTTCCTGCATAGATCACAGAAACACAAGCATAACAAAATTTGGTTCACCCCAATTGGACTCTCCTAACTCCAGATATGATGAAGGTTTTACCAATTTTCTGAAAATTCACTTTCTTAATTCCTTTAAAACGAAACCAGACCTAAATCCTACATGCACCCGGTCCAGTGAACCAGAGACGCACCCGAGGAGCTGACCAGTGGGACCTCCAGTCAACACGGCCCCACGGGATAGAGAGGGAGGGAGAGCCGCCGGCGCTGACCGGCGATATCTCGCCGACGGCGAGGTCACCGGCGACACCGAGGGTACCAACGTGTTCACGGGAACGAGGCGAACCCGAAGAACTAACTTTCAAGACCTAACCCGCACTGGAGCTAGCTCGTCGGTGGCAATGGCGGATGGCGGAGGTCCGGCGAAGTCACGCTGGCCGATTCCGGCCGTTACCGGCGAAAACCGAGCTTCGTTCCACGACCCTAGAACCCTAACGGTTCTTTGTGCACGACTAATCGAACTATTGTGCACGAGAACACGCTAACCGCATGTCTATGGTGACACGGTGGCGAGCGGAACATCGGCGAGCTCGGGTTTCGGCGAACTTAGGGGGCGAACGGCCCAACCAACTCTCTAGGCTAGATCTACAGCTAACGGAGACGCCAAGACGAACAAGAACGGAAGCAAGAGGCTACGACATTGCGCTCGTCGCTACGAGCAGAGAGCTCGGCGGCGCTCCGGCAATGGCGCAGCGGCGACGAACCCTAGAAGCTTTACCTCTCTATCTCAGACGTTGAGAGTAGGTCGAGGAGGTAGAGCGGAGAAAGACGAAGCTATGGTGGAGGTGGAGCGGTCGGAGACGGTGCGGTGGTGGCGGATTTCACCGGCGTGCACGCTCGGCAGCCATGGCGACGGCGGAGGGGAAAGAGGAGAGCAGAGAGACGAGAGCGAGAGAGAGAGCGAGTGGAGCGCGCAGGGGACAGAATGGCGTGTCGCCTTTGCACTGCAGGCCGGCCGAGGGGGCAACGACGGCGTACGGCGCCACCTGGCGCGTGATGCCTGACGACGGCGCCAGCTGTTTGACACGATTCAAACTGAATTGGTCGATTCAGTTCAGCGAGCAGGGCCTGAAACCCATTTTTGATCGAGCCATAACTCGCGATCTAGGGCGTTTCAGCGAAAACTTCACTAATATGGGTCAAAGAGCTACACGAGTACTCCAATCCATAGTAGAACACCTTCAACTGAAACGGCTTGGTTTGAGAGATATCGGTTGATGAACATGGGTACTTTGAAACTGGAAACAGCTTTAGACTTAGAGAGAATTTGAAACTTCAAAACAGCTCCCAAACTGCATAATCTTCACAATTTTGACCACCTTACACCCATTTTCATGAGTTGACCGAAAAATAAAGTTTGTTGCTTATAAAATTCTACACAACTTTGATTAAGGGTGCTCTGACATGCAAAGTCTCTAAATTAACTTTCTTGTTTGGTCAAACAAAATAGGTTTAGGAGGGCTTTCTAGTCAACTATGAGCTAGAGGGGTATTTTGGGGATTTCACCAACATGAACATTGTTCCAAATGTTGACCCAAACATGTTTAAGGCATTTAGAACAGTAATCCACCATTACACTTGCATGCTAACACATCTATGACATTGTAGGCATATAAGCAAACATATAGCATATAAAGGAATGTAAATCAAATCAAATGGTGATGATGCATGAAATGACATGATCAATGCTTGATGTCATGCAAATGTAAGTGTAAAAATAGTAACTAACACTAGAGTGTTACAGACGCGGCCCAGGCCCATCCGCCTCTGGTGGTTTGGCATTCAAAGCCTGAAGGCGGTGCAATGGTGTATTCGGGGAATATCCCCCCTAAACCGACTTGGGCACTAGTATAAATAGATGGGGAGGCTCCCTCTCTCTCACACACACACACACCACACTTGGAGCTATTCCTCTCTACCCTTTCATAGGTCTTAGTAGTAGCTAGTAAGAGTAGTAGAGCAAGGCTTGAGCTACATGGAAAGCTTGTCTCCAAGGAGGAGGGTATACTTGGTGAGAATCGATGATGCCTTCTTCCTTAGTCAAGCTCTAATATCCTTTATATAGCTTTGCATATGATTTAGAGTATAGTCGTGTTCTTGTTATTTTAATCTTATATGAACTAGCACATAGTTTGTATGAAGTGTTCATAACATATTCATGCCTGTTTTTCAACGTCCGTATGATTAACTTGAGTAGGGTTAAGATTATTATGGTGGTGCATTGTTCCTTCGAGTTTGCCCATACTCTAGCTTGTCAATCCATAGGGTTAGAGTCCTGGGGGGTATGGGTAGTTTCCTTGTATGCAAGCGTGGGGCTCGGGTGCACAGAAACCTACAAATATGACTGTGCTCCACGGTTGAGGGGTAGGCGACAAGTGGTGACAGCCATGTCCGTCCCTCGTAATCCCCCACATTCGGGTATCCATGTAGGAGTTCGTAAAATTCCCATGGCCTCGTATGATTAACTATTCATTGTATGGCTATATTAGAACAATAGCCTGCTCATTAAGATTATTCTTTTATTCTTTCTTTTAGTTTATTCGTTACAGGTAGCCTAAGAGTGTGTGTCCACTATCTGTAAAACACCGTTAACCCCTGCAATAGACTTTGCTTATCACATAAAAGTATTGATGCATATTCAAGCTAGTTTCTTATTACCATTGTCTTTCCTTGGGAAAAAATAAAAAACGATACCTTGATAATACTTTCGGGTGAAATGCTACAACGATATATCCGTGCGCTTGCTGATAAGATATCTCGATTCTAGAAGCGGTGCTAAGAAATGCCAATAGGCATTCCTTGGTGGCATCGCCAGGGATAGACCAAAAGTCTATCTCATGTGATGATGCTAAGAAACGCCAACATCTACCACAAGAAAGGTAACTCAATGACACGAACAATGAATTAGTGCTACCTTGTGACTCTCCGGCGGGAAAGGTGCCAACCCCTCACAAACTTTACCAGGAGTGGCAGGAGATAATCGCCAACTTCGCCAAATCCCTCCGCTGCTCCACGTCTAGGTGACAGCAATCACTAAGAGAAACAAGAGAAATCCACAGCCAATATGATCAACAAGTGCCAAGAGATGAAACTACTCAATGCAATGCACTTGGATCACTCTCTAGCTCATAATGGATGAGAATCAAATGAACCATGTGAGTTATGTATGAAGGGTGCTCACAGGGTGTTTCAACAAGTTAGGAAACCAAGAGGTTAAGCAACCGACCAAAATGTATTTATAGAGCCACACAAGCAAAGCTAGCCGTTATACCCTCACTGCCAGCATCCAGCATCGGACGGACCTCCGGACACGCGGGATCACGCCGTCCGGGCTATTGTCCAGCGTCCGGTCCTTGTTGCCGATGATTCCCGTGAAGCCACGTGTCAGTGACCGTTTGAATTCAACCGTTAGCATCGTTTCTCTCCTAAGTGTGCCACCGGACGCAGGCTCCATATAGGTATAGTGGACACACCGGACAAACGGCGAACAGCGTCTGATGGTCAGCAAAAACCAACCAGAGCTCCTAGAGCGTCCGGACAATGTCCAGTGCCCACCTCCAAACAAATGCTCAATGCCCGGTGGTTCAAACAAGTTTTTCTGCGCGGTGCTCGGCTGTTCTCTTCGTTCGGACAAAGGATTAGCGTTCAATGCTTCCAGTGAACATCACAGGCGAGGTTAGCCACCGGACGTGCGCTGATGGTCCGGTGCAAGATTGTTCATAACGTCCAGTGCTTGCTTTTTAGCATTTTCAAGCTCGTGTCTTCGCCCTTACTTACATGGGCTAACACTCAATAGATGTAAACCATTTTACAAGGTATGTTAGCCATTTTCAAAGCATTTTGCAAAGGATTTTAGTTAGCTCACTAGATCTAAATGCAATGCATGAAATAAATTATCTAGTGACATTTGATAACCGTATTTTACTAAGAATTTCACTTGATGTCCGCTTGTTGATGGCCTTACGTCATTTGCATGTCATAGCTCCTCACTTTGTACCAACTAAATCTCAATCACAACACTTAAGCATATGGTTAGTACTTAGATTTCATCAATTACTCAAAATCAAACTAGAGCTTTCAGCTTGGGGCAAAAGGCACTGCCAAAGCCGACCAGGAGCCGGGCGACGTGAGGGTCAGGGACGAAAGATTCAGGTCTATGATTTCTTGGAGGAAGTTGTTTGACAGCATGTCTGTGATAATCTTTTTGCCTCTACTAACTGGCAACAACAAGCTCTTCATATGCAGCGAATATGTGAAGTTAACATATCAGTAATATTTGATAGACGATTCAGATGAGAGTACAATAATTTATGACAGCTCACAAAGAAAGAGCGTTATATACTGTGTACATTTGTATTGTGGTTTGGTTGAGCATAAGACATGATGGGGCACAACACAACCTTATTGTACTTGTGCTTCAGCTTCACAACCAAGAGGAGATAATTCAACTCCCAGAGCACACAAGTCCTTCTGCAATGCCTCAGCACTTTTAAACTGCAACCCAACCATTCCTACATTGAGAGCTGTTTCAATGTTTATCATCCTGCAGTGGTAAAAATACAAACATGTTAAGGAATCCACATCACTGGTAAACAATACTAGAGCTACATCAATAAAAACTAACCTATCATCAATAAAAATGCAGCTTGCTGCATCAACATTGAGTTGATCCACAGCTTGAAGATAAAACTCGGGCGAAGGCTTGCGCTTTCCTGAATGGTGTAGTGTAATGATCAATCCACAAAATTAAGGAATCATTTTCACTAAGCAGCTATCTGTTATGGTCGGCAACGTATACCAAAGGAGGAAACGAGCCCGTGGCTAGCTACGTGAGCCAGAGCACGACTTGGGCCGTATTGGCCACGGTCACCACGTGTGGTCCCTAGATTCTAGGAGGATTAGTAGTCAGGTTTGTTAGGATTGCTTAAAGTTTCCTTATGCAATCGGTTAGAACTCTACTATATATGTTAGGAAGATTGGATTAATAAAGATCAAGCCGGGAGATCAATTAGATCTCTCCTGCTCTTGTGCGCACGTTCCCTGCCCCTCTCTCGACGCCGGAGGCCAGGACAGCGTCGCGACCAGATCTCCGGCGCCAACCCAGGCCTCAGCCCGCTGTCTCTCACGACTATAACCTGAGAAGGCTCCCTGGTCGTACCACTATTATTCAAGATTATAATGGCCTAGCAAACATAGCCATGATCTACTACCCTAGTGCCCCATTGCTCGACGCTTAAGAAGGGCTCCTATATAATGCCCAAACCGATGTACAGAATTAGTTTATGCATGAACGATCTGCATTCCATCTCTAGATTCAAATTTTAAGACATTAAAAAAAAAAACTCGGTTGGTGGGGGAAAGACATAAATAGGAATTTATTTATCTTGGCTAGAAAGATGCCATAGAGAGAAACATCAACAAAGCTCCTAGTTTAGGTCTGCAGAGAGGAAAATCATAGGCTTGGAAATCATGAAGCTACAGAATGATAGCCAATTTTCTACCATCAATCTGGCTATGACACTATGTCATGGATAATTACAGCAAATTGTCTTAGATAACTGTCCCACACATACTACCTCTGTCCCAAAAAGAATGTCATTCTATATTTGGACGAAGTCAAACTTCCTTAAGTTTGAATAGATTTATAAAAAGTCGAACTTTCTTCAATTTGACTAGGTTTATAGAAAATATTATCAATATTTATATCTCCAAGTATACTTATTATGAAAATATATTGGATGATTCATCTAATGATATTTCTCAAGCACCATAACTATTAGTACCTTTTTTTATAGATTTGGTCAAACTTAGAGATTCATTGACTCCTCGAAAAGCGAGAACAACATTGAATATATAACTAATATATGCTGTTGGTTAGGTCATGGTTGTGTGCTCAAGGTTCAAATTCAATTAAAGGCCAAATCATACACTATGGACATGGCAATAAAGCCCAATGGCCAACAAGGTGATAAAGACCAGCAATGCACATTCTGTTAGTAGAACTAATCATCCATTCAGCTCTTGCTTATGAGTATACTCAGTGCAAATCCAACATCCAGATTTTAGTACAAATGACCATTCCCCTTATTGGTAGAAAATGTCTGTTTTTTTTTATCATCTTCGAAGACAAGTCCTCCAAGAAATCACCCTCCATCCTGTAAGATGTATATATTCTGTATGTATTTCACGAGTGTAGGGTGCTATCTGCACTATGTACAACTTAATATCTAGTCCTTTGGGCATGGCAATAGATCAAAGTTGTATTTCTAACATGGTAACACAGAAGGTTAGGATCGATCCTCTGTTATGGCAAGCGGAGGCAGCCCAGGGGTCCATGTGGTACTGTAGCAGGTGAACAGTACCGGATCACATTTGATTAGATTGGTTTGGTTTTTAGGAAAGTGATAAGTTAGATTGATTTGGTTAGGATATTACTTAGGGGTCAAGTAAGTTCTCTCTATAAAAAGGACCATCATGTATCAGTTAGAATCAAGCAAGAAGATATTCTAAGATAGTTTCCGAGCAAGGGCGGCTATCCGGGGTCTCTCTGCTAATCCATCTATCCGTAGCCAATCCATATCAATTGGTATCAGGGATCTTCACGGGTGCATCCCCATCCGTAGCCCCGCTCTATTGTACCCATAGCAGGGGTGGCTGCTCATGGAGGGCACCGTCTACTCCACGTTGAGCAGATCCAAGGATTCGATCCGGATGAATTAGCTTCGGGATAGATCAGACGAAGCAGACAATTCTCAATCGTCATAGCTTGAGGACGAGCTGTTTAGGAGGGGTGGAGTAGTGTTATGGCAAGCGGAGATGGCCCAGGGGCCCATGTGGTACTGCAGCTCGTGAACAGTACCAGATCACATTTGCTTAGATTGCTTTGGTTTGTTAGGAAAGGTATAAGTTAGATTGATTTGGTTAGGATATTACTCAAGGGTCAAGTAAGTTGTTCCTATAAAAGGAACTACCATGTATCAGTTAGAATCAAGCAAGAAGGGATCCTAAGATAATTCCCAAGGAAGGGCGGCTATCCAGGGTCCCTCTGTTAATCCATCTATCCGTAGTCAATCCATATCATCCTCACCTGGCGACCGCTGTCACTACCAGCCAAAGAGTCGCCAGCGAGCTTCCACCTGCGACCAACTCCACTTTTCACCCTCCGCTCCCCTCCCTCCCTTCGCTCAGGCAGCCATCGCCTCTGCATCCCGTGAGAGCCTGCCCATGGTTGCGGCCTCCTTCAGCCCCACAAGCTCCACCAGCAGCCACCGCATCCGCTTGCTGTGTGCACCCTGCTGTGGCAGACGCCTCTGCCAGCCGCGCGTCTCCTGCCTGCACCAACTGTTTCTGCCTGCCGCACGCTACACGCCTACGGCAGCCACTGCCTCCACCCTCCTTCCAACAAACGCCTGCATGGCCTGGTCCTGTGCAGCCTGAGTGCAGAGAGAGAAGAAAAAGAAAAAAAAGACAGCAGAGGATCTTCCCTTGGGAAAATCCTATGATCTTCCAATGCAACCGATTGGGGGGAGTTAGTTTTTCACGTCGGGTCCATACGGGGGGGCAGCAGGTATGGGCTATCTCACTGGTGACTGGAAAAGTCCACTATGTATAACTCCCCCCCTCTCCCGCAACCCCTCGGAGCAGGCCCCTCACCCACCACCACCACCACCCTCGTATAGTTGTATCCTCCCGATGTTGAGGATGCCATCGAGACTACCATGTTGCATTTAACTCTTAAAAGTACTTTCCTTAATGGTGAGCTTCTTGAGTTTATATGGAAAAGTACTTTCCTTAAGCAGGCTCATCGGACCTGGTTTGAGATCTTCTCCTCTGTTGTCACTCGACGAGGACCACGACCACAACCCTGCTGTTTTTGTTCACACCTCCCCTCATGGTCACACTCTTCTCTATGTTGTACTTCCTTGGTATTGACATCCTTATGTACCGGATGGCATCTACCTCTCCTAGGAGAAGTACATGCAAGATGTCCTTTCTCGTGCTGCTCTCACTGGAACCAACACTGCTGATACACCTACAGAGCTTGGTGTTCCCTTGAGCCCCACTGATGATGTACCTCTCGACGATCCTACTCGCTATCATCTTGTTGGGAGTCTTGTATGCTTTTGTATCACTTGTCCTAACGTTTCTCATTCCGTCACATCGTGAGCAGTGTTCTAAATCTCTGACTAAAGGGTTTACCGGCACTGTTGCCAAACAGCTATAGCCGCTACTTGCCCTCTGATCGCCGCTACAGCCCCACCCTACTTTTTTTCTCATTATTCAGAACTTTTTCATACAAATATAATATCTTATCCCCTCCCATGAAAGTGAAACAAATCAATCTTATCCATTCAGCTGCTCCCTACCTCCCCTCGCAAGTCTCAACCCATGGCCGCTCATTCCCATCTCACGCACCATGGCACCATGCCAACAACACCAGAAGACCTCGGCCCTCCCCCAGCTTCTTCAAATTGTGCCCACCGTCCGATGCGATTCCCTGGTCGAGGCCCACAGCAGTGCATCTTGCTGACCAATTTTCACCAGATGGAATCCCTAAGAGTGGAGGCAGGCTGGTGGCTGGTGGCCGGCAGATGCTTGGGATCGGCTTAGAGGCAGGGAGCTGTAGCATCAGGCATTCAAGCGGCGCTGGTGGTGATTCAATGTGCCTCGGAGCCAGCAATGAGCGGAGTGGTTGTTGCTGCTGCTCCGGACTTTGCGTGGACCCAGGTATGGAGGGGTTCTGGAAGCCCCGGAGAACAGTGGGAAGGTCAAGTCAGCTGCTAGTTCTGCTCCGACAGATGACCAGAAAGAATATTGAAATGCAACCATGATTTAGCGACGCTAAATCACACCTTATTTAGTGGCTTTCGTGCGCTATATATAGCTATTAGTGTTGGTTATGTTAGACATAATCTGCTGCCAGCCTGCCACCCATTCTAAATGCAGTCAAAGGCAGGTTAGATGGTCAGATTTTGCTGCTTAGACCAGGCAGGTTAGATGGTCAAGTTTGTAGTCAAGTTTTGCTTCTCATTAACTGCAGCAGGATATGGCAATAGGCCAGCTAATAGCTAGATAAGATAGAGCTGTACTCAGCTGTCTTGTTTAACTTGTAGTGGTGCAAGAGTTGTATATATATGCAATGCAATGCAATGGAAAAGGCAGTTCTTTGCCTCCACATTCAGGGCTTCAGGCTTCAGACAGCGCTGAGCCTTCTGCAGTGTGTTTGTGTGAGTTACAGAGAGCTCAGCTCTTCTTCTTCCTTGGGTCAGGGGAGAGGGAGAGGGAAGGTGAGCAAGATCCTGCTCACCTGGGACCTAGGTGCTAGGTTCAACACGTGGTATCGGAGCCATTCTCATCGCTGAGCTTCACCGCCGGCGATGGCTGGGGGCAGTGATGATGTCGGTTCGGCTGGAAAGGGCAAGCAGGAGCTTGTCACAGCCGAGCAGCCCAAGGTGGAGGTGCGCACGGTGCGGGAGGTGGGGAGCACCACCTGGCCGCAGCTCACCCGCACCAACTACAGCGAGTGGGCTGTCCACATGAAGTGGAAGCTCTGCGCGCGGAAGTGGTGGGCTGCCGTCGAGACTGGAGACGCTGGCAATGGATGCGGAGGTGGGTGCCATGGAGGCGCTACTGGCATCAACTCCGGCCGAGTTCCATGAGGCGATCAGCTCGAAGAACACGGCGAAGGAGGCGTGGGACATGCTCGCATCGTTCCGCGTCGGCTCGGAGCGGGCGAAGAAGGCGAAGGCGCAGCAGCTGCGCCGGGAGTTCGATGATCTCCGGTTCAAGTCCGGGGAGACGGTCGAGGATTTCGCCCTCAGGCTGCAGTCGTTGGCCAGTTGGCTGGCCACCTACGGCAAGCCGATCGATGACGAGGATGTCGTCGCCAAGCTGCTTCGTGTCGTGCCGCCGAAGTACGCTCAGCTGGCTCTCTCCATAGAGACCATGCTGGACCTGTCCACCCTCTCGCTGGAGGATGTGACAGGGCGGCTCCGGGCGGTGGAGGACCGCGCGCCGGCGGCCCCGGAAAAGGCCAAGGGCCAGCTATTGCTGACCGAGGAGGAGTGGACCGCGCGCATGAAGGAGAAGCGCCGGTCTGGGGAAGGCTCCTCTGGCCGCGGTAGTGGCAGCGGCGGCAAACAACGCGGGAAGGCACCGCAAGGCAAGAAAAAGAAGAATACCGACCCGAACGCGTGCCGGCGCTGCGGGAAGGTAGGGCACTGGGTGCGGGAGTGCCCGGAGAAGAAGCCAGAGAAGGAGGCGGCGCACCTGGCTCAAGCGGACAGCGACGACGACGAGCACGTGCTGCTAATGGGTGACTACTGCGCGCTGCAGGATGGCGAAGCAGGGGAGGCGGAGGCGGAGCAGAAGACTGCGCCGCAGGCCGTCGATCTTGATGAGCCACGCGCGCAGGTCCACCTTGGTGCAGTCGACGACGAGATTGAGCAGAGGTGGTACCTCGACTCCGGGGCAAGCAACCATATGACTGGTTGCAGGGCCGCCTTCTCCAACCTCGACAAGAGCAAGACAGGGTCGGTCAAGTTCGGGGACGGCTCACAGGTCACCGTCCGTGGTCAGGGCACCGTCGTCTTCCGGTGCCGCAACGGCGAACACCGCGCGCTCACGGATGTCTACTACATCCCACAGCTGCGCTCAAGCATCGTGAGCTTGGGGCAGCTGGACGAGCGTGGCTCCGAGGTGCTCATCCGCGATGGGGTACTGCGCATCAGGGACCATGAACGGCGGCTACTGGCAAAGGTATCACGGTCACGCAATCGGCTTTATTTGCTTGATTTGAAGGTGGAACAGCCGATATGCCTGGCGGCGTCGTGCACGGAGGAGCCATGGTTATGGCATGGCCGGTTCGGCCACCTGAGCTTCGACGCTCTGGGCCGTCTGGAGAAGATGGTGACCGGGCTGCCACACATCAAGCACGCTGGCGAGCTGTGCGACAGCTGCCTGGCGAGAAAGCAGAGGAGGCTATCATTCCCCAAGGCGGCAAGGTACCGGCGGCGGATCTGCTCGAGCTGGTCCATGGGGACCTTTGCGGGCCGATCACGCCGGCAACGCACGGTGGCCGGAGATACTTCCTCCTGCTCGTGGATGACTGCAGCCGCTATATGTGGCTGCAGCTTCTGACAAGCAAGAGCGACGCGGCGGATGCCATCAAGCGCTTCAAGGCACGCGCGGAGGTGGAGTCCGGGAAGAGGCTACGGGTGCTAAGGACGGACTGCGGCGGCGAGTTCACGGCGGTGGAGTTCGCCGCCTACTGCGAGGATGAAGGAGTTGGACGCCATCTCACGGCGCCCTACTCACCGCAATAAAACGGCGTGGTGAACGCCGGAACCAGACGATCATCGGCATGGCCCGGTCTATGATGAAGGCAAAGAGGATGCCGGCGGCATTTTGGGGCGAGGCGGTGAGCACGGCAGTGTTTATTCTAAACCGCTCGCCCACCAAGGCCCTAAAGGGGAAGACTCCGTTCGAGGCATGGCACGGGCGAAAGCCCAATGTCTCATTTCTGCGCACGTTCGGCTCCATCGGCTACGTCAAGACCACCAAGCCGGGCCTCGGCAAGCTGGAGGACAGGAGCACCAAGAAGGTGTTCCTTGGCTATGAGGACGGGTCCAAGGCCTATCGGCTCTACGATCCGGTTGGCAGCAAGGTGGTGGTGTCCCGGGATATCGTCTTCGACGAAGCTGCGTTGTGGCGGTGGGACGAGCCAGAGGAAGGCATGGTGCAGGGGAGTAGCGGTATCGGCAGTGACTTCGTCGTCGAACACTTGGTGATTCGAGGCAGAGATGAAGATGGAGGAGAACCGGCGGCGGGGGAAGCAGGCACAGGCGAGCCCATGGCCACAGAGGCGGAGGCACCTCCCAGCCCCGTCGCGGCAAGCTCCCCTGTCACTCCAGGACAGGCGGGGGCACGGTCTCCGGCGACACCACAGCACGGGACCCCGGCGGGCGAGTCCATCGAATTCGCGACACCACCAGCTGACGTGTCAGAGTTCGTGGACGCCTTCCATGAAGGGGAGGAGGTGCCCTTCCGCCGGGTGGACAACATCATCGGTGACGCGGCGACACCAGGACTGGCCACACGGCGGGGTGATGACGCCGTGATGCTGCTGATGAGTGCAGAGGAGCCAGCCACGTTCGCCGTCGCGCGACGAGAACTGGCGGCGGGCAATGCTGGAGGAGATGCGGGCGATCGAGGCCAACAAGACCTGGGAGCTGGTCAATCCGCCGGTGGGATGCCGGCCAATCGGACTCAAGTGGGTCTACAAGGTCAAGAAGGACGAGCGCGGTGCGGTGGTGAAGCACAAGGTGTGGCTCGTTGCCCGCGGCTTTGTGCAGCGCGAGGGGATCGACTTCGAGGTCTTCGCCCCTGTCGCGCGCATGGAATCGGTGCGGCTATTGCTTGCGCTGGCAGCGGCCAAGGACTGGCAGGTCCATCACCTCGACGTCAAGTCGGCGTTCCTCAACGGCGAACTGGAGGAGGTGGTCTACGTCAAGCAGGCGCCGGGCTTCATCGTCAAGGGCGCGGAGCACAAGGTGCTGCGGGTCCGAAAGGCGCTCTACGGACTGCGCCAGGCTCTGAGGGCGTGGAACGCCAAGCTCGACGCCACCATGGCGGAGCTCGGGTTCGCACGCTGTGCAAAAGAGCACGCTCTGTACACCCGACGACGGGGGAAGGAGGAGCTCATCGTCGGCGTGTACGTGGACGAGCTCATCGTCACCGGAGCTCGGGCGCGCGACATCGCCAGCTTCAAGGAGGAGATGGCCGCCAGATTCCGCATGAGCGATCTGGGCGCGCTGTCATACTACCTCGGGATCGAGGTGAAGCAGGGGGCGGACGCCATCAAGCTCGGGCAGCGGGCTTATGCCACGAAGCTGCTAGAGCGGGCAGGCATGGCGGGCTGCAAGACAGTGGCGACACCAATGGAGGAGCGGGTCAAGCTCTCCAAGCAGAGCACGGCGCCAAAGGTGGACGCTACGCGCTACCGGAGCATTGTCGGCGGGCTGCGGTGGCTCACACACACTCGGCCGGACATTGTGTTCGCCGTCGGGTACGTGAGCCGATTCATGGAGGACCCGCGGGAGGACCATTGGGTGGCGGTCAAGCGGCTGCTGTGGTATGTCCATGGCACTCTGGATTGGGGAGTCGTCTTCCCCAAGCGCGGCGGGCTCACGCTGACGGCGTTCAGTGAGGCTCCACCGGAGGAGAACAAGGATGGTGAGCCGAGGCTCACGGCTTTCAGTGACGCGGACATGGCGGGCAACGTGGACGGACGGTGGAGCACCTCCGGTGTGCTTGCCTTCCTCGGCGCGGCGCCAATTGCTTGGCAGTCGCTGAAGCAGAAGATGGTGGCTCTCTCAACGTGCGAGGCAGAGTACGTCGCGGCAGCCACCGCGGCGTGCCAGGTCGTCTGGTTGCGCCAATTGCTGGGCGAGCTCACCGGCGTGAAGGTTCAGGCGCCGGCGCTCAGGGTGGACAACAAGCCAGCGATCGCGCTGGCAAACAACCCAGTGCTCCATGATCGGAGCAAACACATCGACGTCAAGTTCCACTTCCTCAGGGACTGCGTCGATGGTGGGCAGATTGTCATCAAGTTCGTCGAGCCTGGGCGGCAACTCGCTGACATCCTCACCAAATCGCTCGGTCGTCTTCGGTTCCAGGAGCTGAGGGGGATGATCGGCATGGTGGAGGTCAGGGGCTAGCAGCAGGATTAGGGGAAGAAATGTTAGACATAATCTGCTGCCAGCCTGCCACTCATTCTAAATGCAGTCAAAGGCAGGTTAGATGGTCAGATTTTGCTGCTTAGACCAGGCAGGTTAGATGGTCAAGTTTGTAGTCAAGTTTTGCTGCTCATTAACTGCAGCAGGATATGGCAATAGGCCAGCTAATAGCTAGATAAGATAGAGCTGTACTCAGCTGTCTTGTTTAACTTGTAGTGGTGCAAGAGTTGTATATATATATGCAATGCAATGCAATGGAAAAGGCAGTTCTTTGCCTCCACATTCAGGGCTTCAGGCTTCAGCCAGCGCTGAGCCTTCTGCGGTGTGTTTGTGAGTTACAGAGAGCTCAGCTCTTCTTCTTCCTTGGGTCAGGGGAGAGGGAGAGGGAAGGTGAGCAAGATCCTGCTCACCTGGGACCTAGGTGCTAGGTTCAACAGGTTAAGCCTAGTATCTTACTTTCTGCAGTTTACTGTTCATCATCTAGATGTTTTCAGATGGCTTGATAGCCAAGTTTAGCTTCTACTTTTGAGCTAGGAATATGCTGTAGTGGTTGGTTGATCCCACTGCATATAAGTAGGGGCAGACCACCAACTCTAGTGCTGAGTCTTGTAATCACTTTGGCCAATTCAATCCAACTGGCCTATGGCCAAGCTGCTCTCTGGGCATTATCTCTAGAATCTGATCTATGTTTGGGCAACAATTGGTATCAAGAGCCTAGGGTTTTAAAGAAAACTCCCACCGCGCCGCCGCCACCTCCATGGCCTCCACCTCTGCAAATCGCGCAGCCGTAGCCATAGCCGCAGCCGCCAAGGGCAAGTGCCGGAGCACCTCAGGTTCCAAGATCGGCGACAAGGTCGTCGCTCCAGAGAGCCGCGAGGCGCGTCTCGCCGCCGCCCAGGCAGCCGCGCAGCAGGCGGCGTGGGCAGCGTTAGCCGCGGCCGAGGCCGCGGTGACTGCAGCCGCCGCGATCCGCGCAGAGATGATCAAGGAGGAGGAAGGCGGGTCGCAGGGGGGGATCGCGCAGCTCAGAGCACCATCGTCGCCGCCTCACCTTCACCAGATCGTGATCGGCACTGTTAGACAACAGTGTGTCATGCATATGTATGGGTCCAGTGCTAGGCAGTTTAGCCTGCCGGCCCTTGTTAGTTTAGTCAAGTCAGAGAGGTTAGAGAGTAGAGGTGCAGAGAGACTGTAGATCTTGACTGGTGTTAATTCTATGAGCCACAAGATCTCACCATCACCTATGTAAAGCTCCCCTTCTCTGAATCAACATGCACACAATCTCACGCAATCTCTCCTACTTTCATGGTATCACTCTCAGGCTATCGCCTGATTCCCCTTCCGCTCCTAGCGCGCGCCAACTTCCCGGCGCTGCTGCTCCATGGCCGCCCCACGCGACAAGCCCGCCGCCCCTTCTCCTGGCGATGCTGCTGCTGCCGCCGCCGCTGCTGATCTACAGCAGGTGGACACTGAGCGCGCCGCCCAGGAGGCCCGCGACCGCGCTACGGCCCTCAATCGCGCTGAGGAAGCCGAGCACGAGGCCACGCTCGCGCAGCAGGAGCGCGATGCGGCGGACGCGCAACTTCAGGCCGCCTGTGACCAAGCACCTCGCGAGCGCGCTGCGGCCCAACCCCGCAAGGACGACAATGCCGCCGTCGAAGGCGACGGAGAAGTCGCCGCGGATCCTCCCCTCCTTGCGGCCCTTCTCCAGCATAAAGCTACAGCACTTCTCAACCTGCACGCACAGGCGGTTACCGTGCACAACCTCCGCGCCTTCGTGCCTCTCATCCTCGACCTCACCTCCCCTTCTTCGCACGATGGCGTGAGTCCTTCCTCCTCCTCGTCGGCAAGTTTTCACTCCAACAGCACATCCTCTCTGACTTCACTGCGCCCCACTCTCCAGATTGGGTGCGCATAGACTGTGTCGTGCGGACATGTCTCAATAGCACCATCACAGACAACCTCGCCGATGTCATCTCCGAGCGCGGCGCCACTGCTCGCACCACCTGGCTGGCCATCGAGTCCCAATTCCTTGGGAACCGCACGACTCGCGTGCTCTTCGCCGACCAAGAGTTTCGTACCTTCTCTCAAGGCGACCTCTCTGGCTCCGAGTATTGCCGGCGCTACAAGCGCATGGCAAAGGACCTCGGCGAACACATCAGTGACCGCACGCTCGCCTCAACATCATCCGGGGTCTCAACGAGCGTTTCACCCCCCTCGGCCTTCATCTCCGGCGCATCAAACCTCGCCCCACTTTCCTCCAAGTGCGGGACGATCTTCAGCTCAAGGAGCTGACAATGGAGAAGGCGGCTCCTGCTGTGGCGCTGGCTACAATGACCGGCCCCAAGGCGCCTGCGACCACAAGCAACGGCGCCCCTGGTGTCTCTTCCTCTGCTGCACTGCCAACTGCTCCTGTCGCAGCCCCTCCTAAACCCAACAGCAGGCGGCCGCTGGTTTTGGGGGCAACAAGCGCGGCAAACGCGGTGGCAAGCGCGGCGGGGGCCCCTCCTCCCACTCCGGCGGTGGCCACCACTCCCGGGGGCACAGCAGCACGTTGGGCCGCGTCCTGGTGCTCCGTGGCCGAGCCCCTACAACCCTTGGTCCGGGTCTATCCAAATGTGGCCCGGACCACGGGCCCTTATGGCGCCAGGACCACCTCCACAGCCAGTCGCATGCCCTCATGGCTGGGTCCCAAGGTTCATGGGCTGGTCAGTGGGGTGTGCCACCTCCTACTGGCTATGCACCACCCAGCTATGCACCACCCGGCTGGGATCCGCAGACGCTCGCCGCCAATTTTCAAACCCTCCGGCAGCCACAGCAACATGAATGGTACTTTGACTCCGGCGCCACACACCACATGACCTCCGACGCTGGTATACTCACTTCCACTCCCACCTCCTCTTTTCCATCCAACAATATTGTCGCAAATGGTCATTTACTTCCTGTTACCACCACTGGCGCCGCCCATCTCCCTCATAACCTTTATCTTAACAATGTCCTTGTTTCTCCGAACCTCATTAAGAACCTTATTTCCGTACACCAGTTTACTTCTGACAATAATTGTTCTATCGAATTTGACCCTTTTGGTTGTTCTGTGAAGGCCCTTCCCTCTCGGAGAGAGATCGCCAGGTGTGATAGCTCCGGCCCCCTCTATCCGTAACAGCTTCCGGCATCAACCTTCCTTGCCGCCACAACCTCCACCGTCCGGCATCAGCGTCTTGGTCACCCTGGTCATGAAGTTCAGTCTAGACTAGCACAACATGTTGGTCTTCCTTGTAATAAAATTACTAGCCATAATTTGTGTCATGCGTGTCAGCTTGGGCGTCATACACGTCTGCCTTTTAATACGTCATCATCTCATACCACTCAAATTTTCCAATTAATACATTGTGATCTTTGGACCTCCCCCATTACTAGTGTCTCTGGTCATAATTATTACTTGGTTATTCTTGATGACTACTCACATTATACATGGACCTTTCCTTTACGTCTCAAGTCTGACACGTTCTCCACCATCTCTCACTTTTTTGCTTATGTGCGCACCCAGTTCGGTGTCACCATCCAAGGAGTTCAGTGCGACAACGGCCGCAAGTTCAACAACCCCAGCGTCCGCACGTTCTTCCTCTCCCACGACGTCTACCTATGGATGTCCTGTCCCTACACCTCTCCTCAGAACGGAAAAGCTGAACGCATTATTCGCACCATCAATAACGTTGTTCACTCTTTCTGGCTAGTGTCCCCCCCCCCCCCCCCCCCCCGATTTTGGGTTGCAGCACAGCCACCTACCTCCTAAACATCCTCCCCACAAAAACATTAAATTTTTCCACACCTCACCTTTTCCTCTTTGGCACTCAACCATCATATGAGCACCTGCGAGTTTTTGGCTGCAAATGTTATCCCAACCTTTCTGCCACCTCCACCCACAAACTCGCTCCTCGCTCTGGCCTGTGTGTCTTCCTTGGCTACTCCCTTCACCACAAGGGCTATCTCTGCCTCGATCGTCACACAAACCACATCATCATCTCCCGTCATGTGGTCTTTGAGGAGTCATCTTTTCCCTTCTCCGAGGAGCCTTCACCTCCAACCCCGGCGGCCTTCAATTTCCTCGAGGATTACACTAACCCTGTGTCGGTTCCCTTTCCACCACCACCACCAACAACAACAACAACATAGCCTTTTGTCCCAAGCACGTTGGGGTAGGCTAGAGATGAAACCCACAAGAGGCAAAGATAGGAGCAACACAAAACGGGCAGAAGGTGAAAGGTATAGAGAAAGGGACAAGCATACAAGTGAACAAAGGTCACGGTTCAGGCACACTAATTGCTAATCTCCAAGCGCTCCTGTCCATAGCTAATTCCTTGGAGATATTTCACTCCTTGAGGTCTCTCTTAACTGACTCATCCCAAGTCAGTTTAGGTCGACCTCTACCCCTCTTAACATCGTCAGCCCGCTTTAGAACCCCACTACGCACCGGCGCCTCAGGAGGCCTCCGTTGGACATGCCCAAACCATCTCAACCGATGTTGAATCAATTTCTCCTCAATTGGTGCCACCCTGACCCTATCCCGAATGTCTTCGTTCTGGACTTATCCCTTCTTGTGTGCCCACAGAACCAGCACAACATACGCATCTCTGCTACACTTAGTTGTTGGACATGTCGTCTTTTTGTAGGCCAACATTCAGCACCGTAAAGCATCGTCGGTTCCCTTTCCACCGTCACCGTATTTTTCCCATGCAGGAACAGCTTCACCGGCACAGCCACGTGCGGCACCTGACGCCCCTGACGAACCGCACTTGCCCATCAGGTCGTAGTTGTCTCAGCTCCCTGCGTCGACAGTGCGCAGCCCAGCAACGCGCACTGTCTAGGTGGTCCTCGATGGGTCTGCCACCAGGCAGCCACCGGCGTCTCCTACAAGGCAGTCGCTGGAGTGCCCTGCACGTCCTCCCAACAGGTTTGGCGCTGTCTACAGCCGGTGCCCTCAGCCGATTCCGGCGGCGCTCTCTCAAGCGTCCCCAACGTCCCCACTGGCATCCCCGGAGGTGCCCATGGTGCGCCCTGCTACAGTACCTGTAGCGACAGCGCCCATTCCTGCTGGTGCTGTTCCCGTGACACCCGTGGCCAATCAACATGCCATGGTCACCTGCGGGAAGGATGGTTTCCGTCAGCCGGCCTTGTTCAAGGCTGCACCCCTCTCTCCGGTTCCCAGGATTTATCGCGCCGCTCTCGCCGATCCAAATTGGCGGGCTGCTATGCAAGCTGAGTTCTCTGCTTTGGTGTCTAATCACACTTGGGATCTTCTTCCTCGACCGCCTCAGTCCAATGTGGTGACAGGAAAATGGATCTTCAAGCACAAATTCAAAGCTGATGGTTCCTTTGAGAGCTACAAGGCACGTTGGGTTCTCCGTGGATTCACCCAACACCCTGGTGTTGATTTTATTGAGACTTTCAGTCCAGTCGTCAAACCTGCCACTGTACGGACAGTTCTATCTCTGGCTCTCTCGTGCTCCTGGCCTATCCATCAACTTGATGTTGACAATGCATTTCTGCATGGGACCCTGTCCGAGACTGTTTATTGTGCTCAGCCCTCCGGGTTTGAAGAGGCTGCTCATCCGGATTATGTGTGCCACCTTAATCGCTCTCTTTATGGACTTAAGCAGGCACCTCGTGCTTGGCACAGCAGATTTGCCTCCCACCTCCTGCGACTTGGTTTTGTTGAGACCAAATCTGACACTTCATTGTTTGTCTACCACCATGGCACAGATGTGGCTTACCTCCTCCTCTATGTGGATGACAATGTGTTGACAGCCTCCTCCACTGCCTTACTACGGCATACCATTGGTGCCCTTCAGCAGGAATTCCCTATGAAGGACCTTGGCGCTCTTCATGACTTTCTGGGTCTGAGCGTTCAGCACAACAACTCAGGTCTTTCTCTCTCAGTGACAATATATGATTGAGATCCTGGAGCGTGCCGGGATGGCTGATTGCAAGCCATGCTCAACACCTATGGATACTAATCTGAAGCTCTCCGCCGATGGTGCCCCTATCGTGGATCCCACGGATTTCCGTAGCCTTGCAGGTGCCCTTCAGTATTTGACCTTCACTCGACCGGACATCTCCTATGCAGTTCAGCAAGTGTGTCTCCATATGCACGATCCACGAGAGCCACATCTTGCAGCCCTCAAGCGCATCCTGCGCTATGTCTGTGGCACCTTGTCACTGGGTTTACGGCTGCAGCCCTGTTCCCAATCTGATTTGGTTGTGTACTCTGATGCCGATTGGGCAGGCTGTCCCGACACGCGCAAGTCCACCTCTGTTTATGCAGTGTTTCCCGGTGACAATCTGATTTCATGGTCGTCCAAGCGTCAGAACACCATCTCCCGGTCCAGTGCCGAGGCCGAGTACCGAGCTGTTGCCAATGCCGTTGCAGAGGCTACCTGGTTGCGCCAATTGTTGTTTGAGCTGCACATCCCTTTGCGCAAGACAACTTTGGCGTATTGTGATAACATCAGAACTGTTTACATGCTTCGAACCCGTTCAGCATCAGCGCACCAAACATGTGGAGATCGATCTGCACTTTGTTCGGGAGCGTGTTGCACTTGGTGAGATTCGCGTCCTCCATGTCCCCACAACATCTCAGTTTGCCGACATATTCACCAAGGGGCTGCCTTCATCAGTCTTCATGGAGTTCCGGTCCAGTCTCAACGTCTGCTCCACCGACGCTGCGACTGCAGGTGTGTGTTAGACAACAGTGTGTCATGCGTGTGTAAGGGTCCAGTGCTAGGCTGTTTAGCCTGCCGGCCCTTGTTAGTTTAGTCAAGTCAGAGAGGTTAGAGAGTAGAGGTGCAGAGAGATTGTAGGAGATCTTGACTGGTGTTAATTCTATGAGCCACAAGATCTCCTCACCATCACCTATGTAAAGCTCCCCTTCTCTGAATCAACATGCACAAAATCTCACGCAATCTCTCCTACTTTCAAGCGCCGCGGGCGGCGTGGCCGGTCTCCGGTGATGCAGGTCTACCGCGACGCCAACGGCACGTGGCCACAACTCACCTGCTCCAACTACCACGAGTGGAGTCTGCGGATGAAGGTCAAGCTGCAGGCGCGTCACAACGCAAAATTTCCTATTTTGGGTTGTGCATCAAGAACACTAACTAAAATAAATGATTTCAATTTTGATATAAAATTTCCCAAGCTTAGTTGAGTAAGCGCCAATTTAGATATAGAAAAAAAATGATTTTTTAAAAAAATTTCTCTAAACTAACCTGATGGGCTTTGCTGAATGTGACGTTTGTTGGTTGCTTGACTTTGTGTGTTGTGTGCGAGTAAAGTTTTAAAACGCATGTATTAAGTCGGTTATCCCTATCCAGTGTTTGTCGTTGTTCTTTGTAATCAAATTCCTTTGTTTATCCCTCATTCCTGGAGGTTCGCGACGATCTCATCCTCGAGGAACTCTCCATGGAGAACCGCAAGGACGCCCCTGCCACCACGCTCGCCGTCTCCAACAGTCCCGCCCTTCTAACCTCTGGACAGCCCTCCGGGGGCGTTGGCGGGAGCTCCAAGCCTCCAAATAACCGTCGGTGGCGGCAAAGGCGGTAGCGGCGGTGGCTCCTCTGGACATGGGTCACGCACCCCTGCTGGGCCTCAACAACACCAACCGGCTGCTGGTTCGCAGCAACAGCAGCCCGCTGCTGGCATCCGGCCCTGGCCTAGCATCTACAACCCTTGGCTGGGGAGCATTCAGATGTGGCCAGGGGTCCTCGGCCTCCTCTAGCACCGATCCCAATGCCTCCCCACCTGCAGGCCCAGCAGCAGGCCTTCCTCACCCAGTAGCAGCACCAGACGCTTGCTAGTCACCAGCAGCCCGGCGCTGTCCCTGCTGCAGATGCCTCCGGACAGCGGGGCACCCCAGGCTACTACAACCCTTTGGCCGGCCTCCCTTCTTGGGACCCGTCGGCCCTCGCCTCCGCCTTCAGCACGACGTCGCTGAACCCTCCTTCATCCAACGAATGGTACTTCAACTCAGGTGCTACCTCACACATGACATCTCACCCCTCCTCCCTTTCACATGTTCTTTTCCCGCGGTACCCTACTCCTTTAGCTGTTGTTGTCGGTAATGGCTCTACTCTCCCTATTACTGCCACTGGCTCCACAGAGTTGTCACCCACCCTGCGTCTTAATAAAGTTCTTGTCTCCACAGCTTATTAAGAATCTCATCTCTGTTCGCCAGTTTACTATTGACAATAATTGTTCTATTGAATTTGACCCCGCTGGTTGTTTTGTGAAGGTTCTTCCATCTTGGACCGAGATCGTCAGGTGCAATAGCTCCGGACCGCTGTACCCTCTGCGCCTTCCTTTAGCACAATCTCTTGTCGCCTAGGCGTCCTCTCCGCTGTGGCATCGACGTCTTGGCCATCCCGGTCATGAAGCGTTATCCAAGCTTGGGTCTAGTGTTTCATGTCACATTCAGGATTGTTCAGATTTATGTCATGCATGTCAGTTAGGGCGTCATGTTCACTTGCCCTTTCCTGTGTCCACCTCCCGTGCGTCTAGCAAGTTTGATCTTATACATTGTGACTTATGGACCTCCCCAATTGTCAGTATCTCTGGTTACAAATATTATTTGTTCATACTTGATGATTGCACTCATTATTTGTGGACTTTTCCGCTGCGTCTTAAATTTGACACTTTCAGCACGCTCGCTCACTTCATCGCCCACGCCTCCACTCAGTTTAGCGCCCGCATTAAAGCTGTTCAGTGTGACAAGGGGAAAGAGTTTGACAACTCTAGCTCCCGCCACTTCTTCCTTTCCCAGGGCATTCACCTTCGCATGTCCTGCCCCTACACCTCGCCTCAGAACGGTAAAGCTGAACGCATCATTCGCTCCATCAATAATGTTGTTCGCTCACTGTTCTTTCAGGCTTCCATGCCTTCCTCCTACTAGGTGGAGGCCTTGTCCATAGCTACTGTCCTTCTTAATATCTTGCCCACCCTCCACGCCTCACCTTGCCCTGTTCGGCACACCACTGGCGTACGACCACCTACGAGTCTTCGGTTGCAAGTGTTATCCCAACCTGTCTGCCACTGCCCCCTCATAAACTCCCTCCTAGGTCCACCTTATGTGTCTTCCTAGGTTACTCCGCTCATCACAAAGGGTACCACTGCTTTGACCTATCCTCCAATAGAGTCATCATCTCTCGGCATGTCATCTTCGATGAAACGGCCTTTCCCTTTGCCGAGCGCAATGGTCCTAGCACTCCAGTGGACCTTGAGTTTCTTGATGTTGTTGATGCAGCCATGCCTGGGGCGCCACTGCCGCCTTCAGAGACTGCTGATGATCCCCCGGCACCCACGCTCTACATCCCGCCTGCGCCGCGGGTGTCGGGGCCTTCTCCTGCGCCACCCGCGGCCACGCGGACTCCACCAGCAGCTCCAGTGCTGTCCAGTGCGATCGGAGGTGCCGCCCCGCGTCTGGTCTACGTCCCACCAGCCCTACAGGCGGGCTCGACGTCGTCAGCACCGTCCGCAGGCTCGCCTCCTTCGTCGCTCCGCAGGCCACCGCCCAGGTTTCCACCTCTCCGTGCAGACCACCTTTTCGCGCGCCAGTACACACGGCGGCCTCGACCACCCACTCCTGTGCCCGTGGCTTCGACGGCTGTTCCACCTGCCCCGCTGCCCAAGGGCGCTGTTGCCATCCCACCGGTGACCAATCAGCACCCCATGGGCACGCACTCAAAGAGTGGATATCGGTTTCCTGCTGCCTACCACGCCGCGCCTCTCACCTGTGCCGAAGACCTTTCATAGTGCTCTTGCTGACCCCAACTGGCGAGCGGCTATGGAAGAACAACACGGTGCTCTCCTTCAGAATCACACCTGGGATCTCGTACCTTGACCCCCAGGCCAACGTCGTCACCGGCAAGTGGATCTTCAAGCACAAGTTTCACTCTGATGGCTCCCTCGAGCGGTACAAGGCGCGTTGGGTTCTTCGTGGCTTTACCCAGCGGCCTGGTGTGGACTTCGATGAGACGTTCAGTCTTGTGGTGAAGCCTGCTACTGTCCACTGGCCGATTCATCAGCTTGATGTGAAGAACGCCTTCCTTCATGGCAACCTGACAGAGACAGTGTATTGCCAGCAGCCGTCTGGATTCGAAGATTTCTGGCCATCCAGATTATGTCTGCCTCCTGAAGAAGTCGCTTTATGGCCTCAAGCAGGCGCCCAGTGCTTGCTACAGTCGGATGGCCTCTCACTTGCTATCTCCTGGGTTTGTCGAAGCCAAGTCAGACACCTCACTATTCATTTACCAGCGCGGATCTGACACAGCATATTTGTTGCTCCATGTTGATGACATTGTCCTCACCGCTTCCTCAACAGGTCTCCTTCGACGGATTATCTCAGCCCTTCAGCGAGAGTTCGCTATGAAAGATCTCGGCGAATTGCATCACTTTCTTGGCATGCATGTTCCGCGCAGTGGTGATGGTCTTCTCCTTTCTCAGCGACAGTACATGCTGGACATTCTCGACTGTGCAGGAATGGCAGAGTGCAAGCCGTGCTCCACTCCAGTTGACACCAATCCGAAGGTTGCTGCAGCTGACAGGGCCCCTGTGTCTGATGCTACAGACTTCCGCAACCTTGCAGGACCTCTCCGGTACTTGACATTCACTCGCCCAGACATTGCATATGCAGTTCAGCAGGTCTGCCTTCACATGCATGACCCTCGGGGGCCTCACCTTGCTGCCTTGAAGCAGATCCTTCGCTATGTTCGAGGCACTCTTCACCTTGGTCTTCTACTGCGACCGTCCGCTTCAACTGATCTTGTCGTCTATACTGATGCTGATCGGGCTGGTTGTCCAGACACTCGCAAGTCCACCTCGGGCTATGCAGTGTTCCTAGGCGATAGCCTTGTTTCCTGGTCCTCCAAGCGCCAGAACACGGTGTCAAGATCGAGTGCTGAAGCCGAGTATCACGCGGTGGCCAATGGAGTTGCAGAGGCCACCTAGCTGCACCAACTTCTCTTGGAGCTGCATTTCCCCCTGCGGCGTGCCACACTGGTGTATTGTGACAACACATCTGTGCTGTCTACATAACCTCCAACCCAGTTCAGCATCAGTGACCTAAGCACATTGAGATTGATCTTCACTTCGTCCGGGAGCGAGTTGCTATTGATGATCTTCGCGTTCTGCAGGTTCCCACTTCTTCGCAATATGTAGATATCTTCACCAAAGGGCTGCCTACTTTAGTGTTCACGGAGTTTAGGTCCAGTCTAAACGTGCAAAGTGGCTGACATTTCGACTGAGGGGGTGTGTTAGAATAGGCGCCCTCTGGGCAGGCCTTGGGCTTGGCGCCTAAGCCCATGTGGCTAGGCTGCCTTATGGGTTAAGGTAAGATAGATTCAGATCAGGCAAGGATCACCGTTGATTGGGTGTTTCTATAAACCCTCCAGCTCCTTGCCTATATATATGTACCCTGTACTCATATCAATCTATCAATTAATCCCGAGAGATATTTGCTCTCACATTTCATCAGGGATTGTCTGGAAGATGGAAGCATCAAGTCACTGGGCAGAGCCAAGTTCCGGGAGATGAGGGGGAGGATCTGCCTGAAGAAGATCAAGTAGTGCTAGGCTTAGGGGGAGATTGTTGGTTAAGCCTAGTACTTGTATCTTACTTTCTGCAGTTTACTGTTCATCGTCTAGATGTTTTCAGATGGCTTGATAGCCAAGTTTAGCATCTACTTTTGAGCTAGGAATATGCTGTAGTGGTTGGCTGATTCCACTGCATATAAGCAGGGGCAGATCACCAACTCTAGTGCTAAGTCTTGTAATCACTTTTGCCAATTCAATCCAAGCGGCCTATGGCCAGCCTCTGGGCATTATCTCTAGAATCTGATCTATGTTTGGGCAACAATTAGCTATGATTCCTTGGCACTGAAAGTAATGTATCGTAGCAGCAATCCTGTACAGCCGCGATCTATAGCCGGAGATTTAAAACCTTGATCCTGAGTCAGTTTGTTTCTTCAGGTCCACTATGCTCACCTCCTTGTTCTACGATACCTTCGTGGTACAATTTCTCATTGTCTTTTCCTTCCTTGCTCTAGATAACTCCAGACATAGCTATTTGCTCTCTAAACTCAGTGTTGTCGATCCACCATGAGTTTGACCCCGAGGGGGGTGGGGGTTGTCAGATGCATATAGTATGGGGGAAATTATTTCCTCGGCCCTGAAAAAAGTTCGATTTAGTTTCTTGGCCCCGTTTTCATTCAACTTTGTTATTTGGCTCTAAAACAAAATTTACTTATTTTCTTGGCCTTTCCGTTCACTTTGAAAGATCATAACTCTTCGATACAACATCGGATGAAGATGATTTTTATATGAAAATTGTAGTTCTCGACGAAATCTACAACTTTATAGTTTTAAGTTTTTTCATTTGATAAAGTTCAGATGCCCAAAAACATAAATATAATATATTAATGTTTTTGGGCATCTGAACTTCCTCAAATGAAAAAACTCAAAACTATAAAGTTGTAGATTTCGTCGAGACCTACAATTTTCATATAAAAATCATCTTCAACCGATGTTGTATCGAAGAGTTATGATCTTTCCAAGTAGACGGAAGGGCCAAGAAAATAAGCAAATTTCGTTTTAGGGCCAAATAACAAAGTTCGATGAAAATAGGGCCAAGAAACTAAGTCGAACTTTTTTCAGGGCCGAGGAAATAATTTTCTCTATAGTATGTACTCTGTATGTATTTAGTCCTTTGTGTATGGTCCTATCTGCACTTTCCACAACTTCATATCCTATCTGAGATTCTCCATCATAAGGGGTCAAGATTGAGTGAGTTTAGCCCTGCATTGGACTATGAGAAACAAACACCTCTCGTATAGTAAAATGCTGATAATTAGGATTCCTTTATATGGATACGGACAAAGATGGTTTAGCTAGATAATAAGATAAATTCTGTGATATTTGGTCATGGAATTTATTTTATTGAATCTATTAATCTATTGCATGACATGGATATTATGCCTATATGAGGCTCTGTATGGCACAAATTTGAGTAGTTATACTTTCATTACCAAAGGCGGCAGGGGACAAAAATTGGGCATACCTTACAGATCAGGGTACAATAATTGGGCATACCTTATGGATTTTTTTTTTTAAATAAAGGCAGGAGCTTTGTCGCTCAATTAAGACGAAAGAAATTTATGTATAAGAAGGGTAGCCAAACACGGTGCCAACGTAGGACACACGAAAGGCTAACCCACCCACGCGACACGGAAGAGAACAAAAACTGTCATGAGTCATCGTTGCCGAGCATGATTGCAGAGCAACCAGCAGCTTCGACTTCTCATGGCAGACCCCAGACAATCTGTTAGATATATAGTTTGTATATATCCTAGGGAGTCCTAGTCCTATGTAATTAGGGAGTCCTAGTCCTATGTAATTATGTTTACTTGTACTCCAAGTCATGTATGACTATATATATATAAAGCCACCCAACCCCTAAGGGTACGAGGTGTTCCGCTATCCTTCTACATGGTACCATAGCCTAATTAGATCCTTGCTTCCGCCTAATCCTAAGCCGCCGCCGCCGCCGCCTGCTCAGGCCGCCGCTGCCCTACCCTAGGCCGCCGCCGCCGCCTGCTCACGCCGCCGCTGCCCTACCCTAGGTCGCCGCCGCCGCCTGCTCAGACCGCCGCTGCCCTAATTCTTGGCCGCCGCAGCTTATTCAGCCGCTGCCGCCGCCCCCCACCCCTGCCGCCGCCGCCTACCTAGGCCGCCGCCGCCATGGCTCCGAAGACGGATGACGCCCCGAAGACCGCCGACGCTGATGGTGCCACCGATCCCACACTGCCCCGCCGGTCAGCGCAGCATGCCCGCCGCCGCCACCGCCGGGTCGCTTCGGCCGCGTCTACGAGCGGCGCCCTGCTGCCCCGCCGGCCGGCGCAGCATCCCCGGCGCCCTCTGCCCCTGCACAGGCGCCTAGCAGCTCTGCCCAGGCGCCCAGCGGCTCTGCCCAGGCGCCCAGCGGCACTACCCAGGCGCCCGGAGGTCCAGCAGCCGCGCCCAGTACTGCTGGGGCGTCCGGCAGCGGTGCAGTACCTCCCTCTGGTACTGTTCGTCCTTCGACTCGGCTCCAGAAGGGCGCCATCACACCCATCGATTACAGCAGTGCCTTCGTCACCACCGCCTCACCGCTGCCACGCGATTACCGCAGCGCCCTCGCCGATCCACAGTGGCGTGTGGCCATGGCCGACGAGTACCAGGCGCTCATCGACAACGGCACCTGGCGCCTGGTTCCTCGCCCACCCCGCGCCAACATCGTCACTGGCAAATGGATCTTTCGGCACAAGTTCCATTCTGATGGCACGCTCGCTCGCCACAAGGCGCGCTGGGTGGTTCGCGGGTTCTCCCAGCAGCATGGCATCGACTACGACGAGACGTTCAGTCCAGTCGTCAAGCCGGCCACGATCCGCATCGTCCTCAGCATTGCCGCCTCGCGCTCCTGGCCCCTACATCAGCTTGACGTGAAGAATGCCTTTCTTCATGGTCATCTCGATGAGACGGTCTATTGTCAGCAGCCGCCCGGCTTCGTTGATCCTTCGGCGCCTGATTACGTGTCTGCTGCAAAAGTCGCTGTATGGCCTGAAGCAGGCTCCCCGTGCTTGGCACCAGCGCTTCGCCGCGCATCATACTGATGGTGTCGCCTACCTGCTGCTCTACGTCGACGACATCATCCTGACGGCCTCGTCTTCAGCACTTCATACTCGCATCACAGAGCGTCTGCGCTCTGAGTTTGCGATGACCGACCTCGGCGAGCTCCACCACTTCCTCGGCATCTCCGTCACGCGCTCCTCCGACGGCCTGTTCCTGTCTTAGCGTCAGTATGCTGCCGAGTTGCTCCAGCACGCTGGCATGGCAGAGTGCCACCCTACGTCGACACCAGTGGACTCCAAGGCCAAGCTGTCTGCCTCTGATGGTGCTCCTGTCGCCGATCCGTCTGAGTATCGCCGCCTCGCTGGTGCTCTCCAGTACTTGACTTTGACTCGACCGGATCTAGCTTATGCTGTTCAGCAGGCGTGCCTCTTCATGCATGATCCCCGCAAGCCGCATGTCGCGCTGGTCAAGCGGATTCTTCGGTATGTCAAGGGCACCCTCTCCACCGGTCTTCACATTGGGACCGGCCCTGTCCAGTCCATCACCGCGTATTCCGACGCTGACTGGGCCGGGTGTCCCGATTCTCGGCGTTCTACTTCTGGCTACTGCGTCTTTCTCGGCGACAACCTGGTGTCATGGTCCTCCAAGCGGCAGTCTACAGTTTCTCGCTCCAGTGCTGAAGCGGAATACCGCGCTGTTGCCCACGCCGTCGCCGAGTGTTGCTGGGTGCGCCAGTTACTTCAGGAGTTGCATCTGCCGCTATGCTCTGCTACTGTTGTCTTCTGCGACAACGTCAGTGCTGTGTATATGACAGCTAACCCTGTCCATCACCGACGGACCAAGCACATTGAGATCGACATTCACTTCGTCCGCGAGAAGGTTGCGCTTGGTGAATTTCGCGTGCTACATGTGCCATCCTCCCATCAGTTCGCTGACATCATGACTAAGGGCCTGCCTGTACAGTTGTTTACTGAGTTTAGGTCCAGTCTATGAGTCCGAGATACTCCCGCTTCGACTGCGGGGGGGATGTTAGATATATAATTTGTATATATCCTAGGGAGTCCTAGTCCTATGTAATTAGGGAGTCCTAGTCCTATGTAATTATGTTTACTTGTACTCCAAGTCATGTATGACTATATATATATAAAGCCACCCAACCCCTAAGGGTATGAGGTGTTCCGCTATCCTTCTACACGATCCAACGAAGACGGGTACACTTTGGCCCGAAGCGAAAGGCCACAACAGGTCATCGTCGCCGAGCCCAGGCGAAAACCAGCTCCGACTTCGTATCCCGAACCTCCGCCCCACCCCCGGGTTTTGCCCAACCTCTAAAGCAGACCAGTCGACGAATGGGGGGGTTTGCCTCGTGTCATCGTTGTCGAGCTACATCCCCCTAACGAAGTAGCTCTGACTTCACGCAGCAAGTCCCCCACCACACGCTTACTGGGCACCAAGGAGTGAAGAGCATCATCCATAGGCAATGTCATGGCCAAGACCCAAAAGCGACGCCTTCAGGAAGGGTGTGACATTGAGACGCCATCGTCGCTCGTACCAGAAGGATAGGGCTTTCGCCCATGGAAGACAGTGCTGAGGAACACGACGCCCTCAACAGGGAAAGCGGCACCCACAGACGTCGCCGTCACCGAGGCTTTCGCCCAAGATGTCCCAAAGCACAATTGTCAGGCCATGGAGCCAAGCCGCAGCATGTTGTCCCCGTCGTCGCCGAAGCCCCGTCATCCCGCAAAAACCCTTCCAGAGGGGTATCGACGCGCCTGCTGCGCACAGCAGCCGCAAAGCTGCGTCGACCGCCACTCCCTCCAGCTGGGCACAAGGAACCGGGATTTACCTCGCATCGCGCGTCTCCCCGCCGCACACCGAAGCCGTCCCTGGACGTCGTCACTAGCTCAGGCACTCGCAACCAACGTTGCCAGCCCCGCCGGGCACGTGCGCGCCACCACCATGGGCGCCGCCCCAAGCCGACAGGGCACCGGATTCGAGCACAGGAACGGAGGAACCGGTGCTCCAGCCCTGCGCCACCCCCTCTGCCTAGAGCGACATCACAGGCACCGCCTCAGACCTGGGGATGCCGGATCCAGTTGACTGGACCCCGGATCCGGCCGCCAAGCCCCTGGAACTGTCGATGCCACCCAGCGAGAAGGAAGGGGAAGGGGACAACAAAGGGAGTGGAGAAACCCGCCGCCGCCGCCGCCGCCGCCACCGTGCGCAGGCCCGGGTCCCTAACCGGTGCTGCCGCCGTCGCGGCCAAGCGGCCTTGTCGAGCCCCACGCGGCTTGGGCAAGGCGACGCCCCGCTGGCCGCGGCATCCACTGCCGCCACGCCACCACGAGAGGAGGAGCCACGCCGCCGCGGCGCAGCGGGAAAGAGGAGGAGAAGGGAAGGGGCTGTGGCGGCTACGGTTTGCCGCCCGAGTCGCACGTCGTGGGGGCAACGCGGGAGCTGGGCCAGTGTGTTGAGCACTGACCTACAAGGTTCAGACTACCTTACGGATTTTAGGACTTGCTTTGAAATGTTAAAACTGAAACTGTTGAACTAGACAACTAATTGGTCCGTACAACTATGGAAAAAAAACATGCAGAAATTACTGATTATTTGAATACGCATCTCAGGAAACATTTTGGTACTTTATATAGAATAAAGATACAGAGCATTACCAGTTCTACAAGAACAAAATGTCCAAGACAAATACTTTGAGAGCTTCAGCTTATCCTCAATTAATTGGTACCTACAAAACATATCTCCGGATCAAGCAGGATGAACAACCATGCCAACATGAAATAAGACTCACCATACTGGATAATTAGTAAAAGCATGCATTTCATAATTATTTTTCTTCAAACAGCACAGAATATCTTCAACGCCATCAATGTATTCATATGCTCTCACCATGCACTCTTTTAGACCTGCAAGGCATTAAAATGGATTACAACTACCAACTTCTTTTAGGTCACTAAAAAAGAACAAACAAAACCATGTTTTTAGGAAAAATCTAGTTCAATTTCATCGGAAGCAGTCTACTGAAAGGGGATACCAGTGCCATTTCTACTTTGACCTTCTCACCTTCCAAATCAAATGATCTGCCATCATTGAAGAACTTTTTGGCCAGCTCATTCTGAAAGGAACAAATAGAATGATAAAAACATGATCTCCTTGTTTTATGGTGTCCGAAAATTTGTGTAACATGTTAATATAACAAAATATATGTAGCACACTTTTGCATATCTTTTGGTCACAATTTGAGGTACATAGAGAGCACAGAAGGTTAAAATGTTGAAAACATCAGATATTCTGGTGTTTCCTGTTGCAGCTAGTGTTGCTCCTTAGGAAGTAGTTATGGCTGGCAGGGAGAGGGGGTTTGAATTGCCGGCGTCTCGCCGGCGGCGCCGTGCTCGACGCCTGGCAGGGACTGCAAGGAGAGGGGCGACTGCTCGCCCAAGGCAAGGAGATAACTCAATTCCTGGCGTCTTTCATTAGACAATAGTTTGGGCTTTATAAGCCAGCCTAACAAATCCATCTAATCTTAAGCTAACAAACCAAATCATGATAACAAACTCCCTAGAATCTAGGACTCTTCCCAGGCCTGAGGCCCTGAACGGGCTGCTGCTGCCTGGAGACCATGCCCTGCACGACTCCCCTTGCGCCTAGCAACGTTGTGGCCTCCTTCTCTGATACTTGATGCCGACCATAACATTTCCATTATCTTTTTCAAATTATTATGACACCGTAGGTGTAAAGAAAACAGATAAGCAGTTTCACTATTACAATGTGTAAAAATGATATTTTTCACTAATATAACTGAAATAAATAGTGTCAACAATACTCCCTATGGCACCATTAATGCTGTGCTTTAAGCTGTCTTCACTGATCAACAGCAACCTCTACTACGGTCTTTAATGCTTGCCTTGGAACTATCCCGGTATGTGTTGCCTTTAGTGTTGGGCGTCACCTGGGTTCCTCCCCTGGTGCCATCCTCTTTATGCAGTCTCTACTAGCTCTATTTATCTTCTTGTTATGATCCTTAGATCGCTTGGGGGATAAAACAAGCTCGGCACCGGGTTTCTTTCTATGCTGATGATGCAGTTGTTTTCTTAAGACCGTACAACTCAGACCTGGTCATTATCAAACAGCTGCTAGATATGTTTGGCCATGCTTCTGGACTGAGAACCAACTTGTCCAAAAGTTTCGTTGTCCCTATTCATTGTTCTGAAGAGGAGATGACACACTGCAAACATCATTTCTTGCTCCATAAAGGCTTTCCCTTGTACCTATCTGGGCCTTCCACTATCTTTTGGAAAACCAACTAAAGAGGAGCTGCTGCCTTTAGTAGATAAAGTGGCAGAATATCTCCCTGGTTGGAAGGCTTCCTTAATGAACATGGCTGGGCGGTTAGTCATGGTGAAGGTCATTTTGACAGCCGTCCCAATTCATTTGTTAATTGCCTTGGATCTTCCAAAATGGGTGATTAAGGCTATTGATAAAAAAAAGGCGAGGATTCCTCTGGAAAGGTCACCAGCAAGCCAATGGTGGAAATTGCCTAGTATCTTGGGAAAAGGTGCAGAGACCACTTGAATATGGTGGCCTAGGGATTCATAATCTCGAATTTCTCGGCTGGGCTCTTCGGATTCAGTGGCTGTGGGCGCAGAAGACGGCGGCTGAAAGGCCTTGGGCAGGCCTTTCTATCTCTATTCCTCTGAAAGCTCGGGCCTTATTAAACATTGCAGTTGATGCCATAGTTGGAAATGGAGAGGAAATCTTGTTTTGGACAGAGGTGCTTGGATGGGCATACCACGGCTGAAATTGCGCTTAACTTGTTCAAAGCTGTATTTAAACGCACAGCTAAAACAAGGACGGTGGCTCAAGCACTGCATAATAGAAATTGGGTTCATGATATTAAGGGGGCTCTTACCACTGAGGTCTTGCTTGATTACCTCCACGTTTGGGATTTGGTGGATGGATATGTTCTGCAACCGGATGTACGAGACCATTATAAGTGGAAGCTAACATTGGATGATGCTTATAGCAGCAAATCTGCCTACGCAGCGTTCTTTGAGGGTTCTATCGAGTTTAGGTCTTGGAGAAGAATCTGGAAAACCTGGGCTCCCCCGCGCTGTAAGTTTTTCATGTGGCTGGTGTTTCACAACCGGGTTTGGACAGCCGATCTACTAGCAAAGAGGAATCTCCCTCACCCTGAATCTTGCCCCTTATGTGATCAAGAGGATGAAACAATTAACCATCTGCTAGTGGGCTGTGTGTTCGCACGACAGGTTTGGTCCTTAGTTTTGCAACAATTTGGCTGATACAGTTGGCACCACAGCCTACAATTACTCGTTAGTCAAGATGGTGGAAGAGGTCGGGTGCAGCGGTCCCCAAAGAAGTGCGGAAAGGGTTAAATTCTTTGATAATTCTAGTAGCTTGGGTGATTTGGAAACATCGCAATACTTGTGTCTTTGATAATGTGAGGCCAAGTGTTCAGGAGGTCCTTAGGTCTATCAGCTTGGAGGGGGGGCTTTGGTGCTCGGCAGGGGCTTCCAAACTCCAGGAACTTGTTTTTAGGTCGCCGCCATAGGAGCTTAATGCTCAAAGGCATTTGGTCATTTTGCTATTTGCGTAGAGAGTCTGTTTCTTAGTGTGTGTGACCTATGTTTCCTACTTCTTTCTTAATGAAAGGACTCCATCAGCTCGGCATGGAGGCCATGGCCATGCCGAGCAGGTCTGCAACACTTGCATCACGACAAAGATGCGTCGTCGGCCCTTTCCGCACCAAGCACAGTACCGTGCTCAGAACCCACTAGAGCTTGTTCACAGCGATTTGTGTGGACCAGTGACGCCAACAACTCCAGGTGGGCGACGCTACTTCCTCCTGATGGTCGACGACGAGTCTCGCTTCATGTGGGTCGCCTTGTTGCCGTCCAACGACGCTGCTGCTGATGCCGTGAAGAAGATCAAGGCGGAGGCGGAGAAGGAGAGAGCGGTCGGGAGCTCAAGGTAGTGCACACCGACAACAGAGGCGAATTCACTGTCACCGACATCGCCAACTTCTGCGTAGAGGAGGCCATCAAGCGCCATTTCTCCGCACCCCACTCGCCACACCAGAATGGCGTAGTGGAACGCCGGAACCAGACCGTGGTGGCGACCGCGCGTGCACTGCTCAAGCAGATGATTATGCCAGCCGAATTTTCGGGGGAGGCAGTGATGACAGCAGTTCACCTGCTCAATCGCTCGCCAACGAAGGGTTTGCAGGGCAAGACCCCCTACGAGGCTTGGCACAGTCGTGCGCCGTCGGTGAGCCATCTGAAGGTTTTCGGTGGCGTCGCCTACGCCAAGGACCTCAGTCAGCTTCGCAAGCTCGATGATCGCGGCAAAGCCGGCACCTTCATCGGCTATGCAGAAGGGGCCAAGGCGTACCGGATGCTCGATCCTGAAACACGGTGGGTGAAGGTGAGCCGCGACATCTTCGATGACGGGCGCGGCTGGGATTGGTCTACCCCGAACGCTGGCGGCTCTGCATCGAGCGACTTTGGGCGCCTTGGAGAGCACGAGGGGCAACAACGTCCCTGTCACCAGTGCCATCTGCATTGCCGCGCACGCCATCACCAAGTCCATGGGAGACCGGGAGGACATTGGCTGCAGCGGCACCTCCTCCAGCATCCTAGCCAACCTCGCCGGCGCTGCAATCGGCGTCTCAAATAGCTTCCTCTGCTTCACCAACTGCTGCAGTCGAGCCTGGCGATCAAATCAAACACGCCACTCCTATTGAGGATGATAAGGAGCGACTCGACACCTACTACGATGGAGAGCCACTACGGTACCACATGATGTCCAACATTCTCGACCCAAAAGCGACTCCACCACCTCCGCCACGTCTCTTCGCCGAGCTGCATCTGTCGCACACCGGCGAACCAGCTAATTTCGCCCAGGCCAAAGATGATCCAGCCTAGCAGTGTTAGGAGATAAACACAAGTATGGGCTAGATCTGGATTTTCATTAGCCTTACCACAAACAATGGCAGGATTAGGGAATACATAGAGTAGCAAACTTGGTCCTTAAGAAAGGATTACAGCACATTCCAACAACTAAAGTAGATGCCCAAAGGATAAGATGCTCCACCAACTACTCTAGATAGAGATAAGCACAAGGATTACAGCTATCAGGCGGGCGGCAATGGACCTGAAGCTCAAGGCCGTGGAGTAGAATCGCACCTGGGAGCTGGTGCAGCTCCCGGCTGGTCATGGGCCATCACCTTGAAGTGGGTCTTCAAGCTCAAGAAAAATGAGATGGCCGCACTGATCAAGCACAAGGCAAGGCTGGTGGCACGCGGGTTCGTTCAGCAAGGAGTTGACTACGACGACGCCTTCACCCCGGTGGCTCGCATGGAACACATCAGAGTCCTCGTGTTGGCGGCCTAGGAAGGATGGCGCGTCCACCACATGGATATCAAATCGGCCTTCCTCAATGGCGATCTCAAGGAAGATATGTACGTGCAGCAGCAGCCGGGCTACGCTATCGACGGACAAGAAGAGGTCTACCTCCTCCGCAAGGCTCTCTATGGCCTGATGCAGGCACCGTGCGCCTGGAACGCAAAGCTGGATGACACGCTCAAGGCAATGGGCTTCCAGCAATGCGCTCACGAGGCAGCACTGTACTGGCGAGGCAATGGGCGCATTGCTCTGCTTGTTGGCATCAGACCTTTGACATGAGTGACCTCGGGCTTCTCAGCTTCTACCTTGGCATCGAGGTGCATCAAGACGCTACCGGGATCACTCTTCGGCAAACTCACTACGCCAAGAGGATCTTGGAGCTTGGGGGTATGGCTGGCTGCAACCCTGCCCATACTCCGATGGAGGAACGGCTGAGGCTTAGCAGAGGCGGCACGGCCGCAGAGGTTGACCCCACTCATTACCGGCATCTGATCGGGAGTCTGCGCTACCTGGTGCACACTTGCCCTGATCTGGCGTTCGCCGTCGGCTTCGTCAGCAGGTTCATGGAGCGGTCGACGTGGAGCATCAGAGAGCTGTGAAGCGCATACTGCGTTATGTTGCTGGCATGCTCGACTACGGCCTACACTTCACCAAGGCGCCCGACAGCGCCTGCTTCATTGGCTACAGCGACAGCGACCTCGCCGGCGATATGGATACAAGCAAGAGCACAAGCGGAGTTCCGTTCTTCCTCAGCAATTGCTTGGTCAATTGGCAGTCCATCAAGCAGAAGGTTGTGGTACTCTCCAGTTGTGAAACCGAGTATGTCGCCACTACCACTGCTGCAACTCAGGCCCTGTGGCTTTCAAGGATGCTGGCTGAACTTCTTGACAAACCTGTTGAGGCTGTGGAGCTGAGGGTGGACAGAAAATCAGCACTTGCTCTGGCCAAGAATCCTGTCTTCCATGAGTGAAGCAAGGACATAAGGATCAAGCACCACTTCATCCGAAGTTGCCTGGAAGATGGAAGCATCAAGGCTGAGCACATCCCTACCACAGAACAGCTCGCAGACATTCTAACCAAGTCTCCGGGCAAGGCCAAATTCCAAGAAATGAGTAGAATTGGTCCGAAGAAGATCGTCTCAAAGGAGCACAAGGCTAAGGGGGAGAACTGATAGCAATAGTCTAGTGCTTTACCTAATTACCTAGCTATTTACTTTTCCTATTCACTGTAAGGGTGTCTTGGCATCCAAGTCGATCACGGTGCCTTGGCAACCAAGTAGATCTGCCAGGGAGTAGGTACACCACTTGCCAATATATGCAATGGTTAGTTTCTATCTTTGTAATAACCTTATCACCAATTTTCAATACAATCCAAACAGCATCTTGCCAAGCTGCCCTCTGGCAGCCCAATTGCCTGTGTTAATAGCCTATGATTCTAACAAGCCTTGCTCCACCCAAGTGGATACCTGTTCCAAGGTGCGCTCCTATCACTGACACCACCGATTTCTGGACTATGGCTGGTGCTCGTCCGGATATCTCCTACGATGTCTAGCAAGTCTGTCTTCACATGCATGATCCCTGGGAGCCTTACCTGCGGTATGTTCGCGGCACTCTTCACCTTGGGCTGCTTCTTCGACCATCAGCACAGTTTGATCTGGTTATCTACTTTGATGTTGATTGGGCCGGCTGTCCCAACACCCGGAACTCCACCTCGGGCTATGCCGTGTTCCTCGGGGACAGCCTCGTCTCCAAGTCTTGCAAGCGCCAGACATTGTCTCCAGGTCGAGCGCCGAAGCCGAGTACCGTGGTGTGGCTAATGCAGTTGTTGAGGCTTTCTGGCTTTTGCCAACTCTTATGTGAGCTCAACTCCCTCACCCAGCAAGGCTACCTTGGTCTATTGTGACAACATCAACGCCGTCTACATGTCATCTGACCCGGTTCAGCACCAACGCACCAAACACATTGAGATTGATCTTCAGTTTGTTCGCAAGCGTGTTGCCATTGGTGAGCACCGCGTCTTTCATGTGCCGACGTCCTCCCAGTATGCCGACATCTTCACCAAGGGTTTGCCTTCGACGTTTTTTCAAGAATTTTGATCCACTGTGTGATAGTTAAGCCTAGTGCTATGCAGATTACTATCCACCGTCACTTGCTTTTCAGGCTTCTAAGCCTTGTATCCCCTGTAGTGGTTAGCAGTAGATAGAGTGGGTAGAGGAGACAAGACTGAGCAGTTTTATGCAATCTCTATATAAGGTGCAGTAGTGTAGGCGTAGCCCTTCTTCTCATAACCAAAGATAGCTCTTTCAATTCAATCCAAGCAGCCTAAGTGCCAAGCTATAGGGCTTTACCCCAATCTGAGATCCAATTGGGCAACAGTGTGAACGTTTGTGCCGATGCTTTGACTACCGCGCTAAATCATCATTTAGAGAGTCATTTACATAAAAATTACTTTCTATATCTTATCAGTCTCCAACAGCTCTTTTTATATGTTCTGCGTACTCTAGAGAGCCATTTTCGCTATCTCTCTTTGGCTAGCAAGAAATCCAGAATATAGGATGGTTATATTTGGATAACCAATTTAAGAGCATGTTGGAGAGTGTTTTTCTATCACAATCTCTATTCCTAGCAATTAGGAAGGATTTATAGAGTCTATTGAAGTTGCTCTTAGGAAAGGAGATCCCACAGTAGTCATGGTTCTATAAACCAGCCCAGGGTGTGAAGGAGATCCCACAGGCGCTTGTGCTCTTTCACAGCTCAAACCATCGGTTCACCCAATAATCTTAAATCCACATCGTATACTATAATCCTCTATCAAAATTGTCGATACAAAAAGCATTTTAATTTTTCTCCTTTCCTAATGTACATAGTTTTTTATCATTAGTGAAGTAGTTTGGATCTGTAAACTTTAACTTTCTTTACAAACTCTGCGAAAGGACCTCTAGCTAAGTTGGTTATGTGGTCTGAGTTCGACTCCCCGTGGGAGCGAATTTTCAGGCTGGGTTTAGAAAAATCTCCTTGTCTGTCCCCTGCCAAAGCACAAGTCTAAGGGCCCGGCTGCGATCGTGTTCATTCTCACATCACACGGGATATGGTGCCGTGACCTGAATGATTCTTTAAAATGTTTTCAATAATGGATATCTGGATGTAGGACGCAATAACAGTGAGTATGAAAACCTAAGGCATTTAAAGCTGGATTAGTCCAGCATATATATTCCTATGCACACAGAAAAAAGATGACACACATGACCAATTTTAAACCAGATAATGCAAGATCAAATGAACATCAAGCATACACCACTAGCACACATAACACATATACAAATGCTACACATCATATATCTAAGGAATAAGTCAAGCATCTAGAAGCTACCTCATCGATCAGTCCTTTCTCAAATTCTGACCAAGCCGTTGGATGCTTACTTTCTAGTAGCTCCTTCATCGACATTCTGCAACAAAAGAAAAACCAGAGATAGACTGCTGAGAATGGAATGCAATAATCGCAAACATCAACACAAAGGCACACGGGCACTGGACAAGTGTCTGAACTACACTTTACTGGCATAATAAGCATTATTTCTGCATCCCCCTGAGCAAACCCTCCTACATTAGGGTTGCTTGTTAATGGTTGATCAAGCTTGATTGATTCCCCATCTGAAACAAGAAAGCTAACAAAAATGGTTGGTAACACCGAAAAACATTTCAGCCATGCTATTTCATAATTTACATTCTGAAAATACCATACGAATTAACCAGGTCATGTTAGATTTTGTAACATTACACCAAACCAATCCTTTCAGCTAGCACTACCACAGTTCGCAAACTCTCCACCAACAAATCGTTCACGAATACAAGCCACCACAACACAGCAGACAAAAGCACTACCTATAAAACCTTACAATATACTACTCCGTAGAACCCAACAAGCATTCCGTCAAACACGTGAGGGGCACACCTTAACCCACCCACCCGACAGACACAGCCCAAACTAAGTAAACGAGGAGATCCGGGGTATGTACGGAACTGAAAGAAGGCGGGGATGTGTTGGTAGAACGGGTCCCGGACGAGGGTGTCCATAACGTCGAACAGCAGCACGGGCAGCTTCTTCGGTCCGGCTGCCGCCTCTGGCCTGGCGGCGACGGAGGACGACGACATGGAGGGAGCAGGCGGGCGCTGCGAGGAGGAGGCGGACTTAGCAAGGAAAGCGAGGAAGGGCGCGCGAGGGAGCAGCGAGACCATGGATGAAGGCGAGAGAGAAAGGAGTACTCCCTCCGTCTACCAATAATGCATTTTTAGGATTGGGCACGGAAATCAAAACATTTGTAAATTACGAAAATACTCTTATGAAAATCGAGACCCCATACGTGCGTCCTTCCCGTGTTGACTGCGCCGAACTCCATCCTTCACTGGGCACCATGGTGCAGAACGGCAGAACTCGAATGTGGTAGAGGGTAACGGGTGGACGAGGAGCTTCTAGAGCCTCCGTAGCTGTTCCCCCAAGTTGTTTTATTAGTAATATTTTCATGATCCCACGTCCTGTTAATTTTGTGGCCGGTAAGACTGTCCGCACTTTTCGTACTCTAAATTCATCCTCTAAAAGAAATATTCCATCTTAGTTATCAAGATTCTCTTCTTTACACTATTTTCTCCCACACCCGTTCATACTATATATTATCCTCTGTCCACCATGGGGCCCACACATCAGATTTTTTTTCTCTCCCCGGCTCCCCACGCTGGCGAGCCCCCCTCCTCCGGCGAGTCCCGACCCGACCTCTCCATCCCCGGCGGCCCCTCCTCCCTCACGGCACGGCAGGCGGCTCGGTGAGCAGGCGGACGGGGATGGCGAGCGTAAGGCGCTCGGCGTGCGGACGGACGACGCTCGGCGGCGGTCGGCTCAGCGAGCGGGCGGGTGAGCTCGGCCCGGCCTCTCCGTCCCCGGCGGCCCCTCCTCCGTCTCCGGCGATGGCGGGCACGACCCCGCGGCCCCGTGGCTCCGGCGGACGCGAGGCGCGGGCGGCCGGGCACGGCGGAGGTCTCCCGCGGACCTCGGCGGGCAAGCGGGCGGGCCTCCTCGGCGGCAGATCGAGCTCCCGGCCATGGCGGTCCTCGCGCTCCTCCTCACAAGCTCGACGATCGTCTCCCTTCCTCCCTCTCTGCGCCGGCGTGCGGCGGTGTGCCTAGGCGAGTGCCCGGCGGGCCTTCTCTCTCCTCGAGCGGGCCCCACAGCGTTCGGGTAGCATTCCTCCGTACCTCCGTGACAGACAAAGGGAGGAAGGTCGGGCCGCTACCGTAGTGTGCGGATAGCGTTCCCTGGTGCAGCGTTTTCTGCGCTATATGCGTACTGGAGGAACGCATAGCGTTCCCTAGTGCGCATAGCCTAAGGCTCTGTTTGCTGAACCTAAAAACCGTTGAAAATAAGCGCTGATGCTAATTTCTTATGAGAGTAAAATACTGTCAAAGAGCTTAAAAAATAAGGGGTTTTAAGGTTTAGCGAACAGAGACTAATACTGCAGCTCTGCTACACGTACAAGTAGTCCTAATAAATGTGGATGGGAGGCGGGAGCACTCCGCCAGCTTTGCATTTTTTAGATTTAGATGTACAAATCTTGACAGCAATCAGCAGCCCAGTTTAGCAGTGATACGGGTAGGCTTCAGATGCCATCGAGGTCTTTTATTTGGAGTTTTTTTTTTTTTTTGAACCATATAGGTGCACATAAACATATAGACGGAGGGAGTAGTAGGTACCGAGAAAAATATCCGATCCGCCGGCAATGTAAACCACAGGTGCTCGCATGAAATTCCTCTTAACATGAATCGAAATAAAAACAGTTCAATCCATTCTCATTGGTAACAAATTTAGTTTTGTTTCATTTGCATTTGCGTTACCATATCCTATAACCAAATAGCACCGCAGCAATTTAGTAGTTTTCGAAGCTAGGCCAGAATATTGTACGTTTCACTTTTATGTCTTCGATTCGAAGTGGTTTGGTTGGAGGCAGTTAACTGAACATTCTGATCACATTTTTGTCCTCTCGGAAAGTGATTTTGATGAATGGATCGGCGTAAGCTGATCGAGCTTACCATCCATGGTTCTTATTAAGAAAATAAATACCATTGGTAATTTGGTACATGGTTTCATGTAGATTGGATAGGCAACATTCAAAAGCAGCCAAAAGTGGTGGCCGAGGGGAATGACACTAAACACTTTGGCCCCGTTTAGTTGGGAAAATTTTTGGATTCTGGTGCTATAACATTTTCGTTTATATTTGATAATTTTTATTTAATTATAGACTAATTAGGCTCAGAAGATTCGTCTCGATATTTAGAGACAAACTGTGCAGTTAATTATTTTTTACCTATATTTGATATGATGAAGAATTTAGAAAAATTTGACAAAGTTTGCCAACTAAATAGGACCTTTATTCTAGGGAGACAGTGAGAGGGTATGGCATTCAATTTATTCGCTTATTTTCAGTCATAAGATAATATTTTTTCTTTCGCAACAAATTAGCGTCAGATAGAATCATCGTTTATTTTCAGCCCCCCAACCACGTACAGAAAGAAACTATGAAACCTGTATTTTTTTTTCATATTTATCTTTATTCCGAACATGTTAAAAATTTCAGAGGATATAATTCAAATAAAGTGTACGGAACTTAATTATTTAATTTTGTCAATGTTGTCAAAGACGGTGATTTACATTTAAACCAGAGGCAAACATACGGCAAAGTAAATTCTGCGGTTTTTACTATGTAATAGAGCGCGTCAATCCACAGGCATGATTAACTTGGTATACGTGCTCACGCGTCAGTTCACAAACGTGATTATGAGGTACTCGTGGTGATTGGAGAAACATAGTCTAGTTATAAAAAACGCAATCACTGGAAAGAAAAACAAAAAATCACCATTAAATTGGGCACTTTTCCTCCACACGACGATCTCCGTCACCCGCGTCATGGCTGCGGTGGACATCTTTGTCGTGATCGGCATCATCGCCGCGGCGACCAGCTCCTTCTGCTCCTCCGCTCCACTGCTAAACCCGTGCTTCGAGAATAGCTTCCTCGAATCCTCGTCACCCAGTCCCGCCAGCTCGTGCAGCGGGAGCGTGCCCATGGTCTCGCCAACTCACGTGCTCTGGCTCGTGACGACGACGCTCCCGGCGCGCCCAAGCCACAGAAGCACAGCAGCGGCCTCAGGTTGTCCACCCACCTGCGCTCGTCCTTATTCCCCATGTCGTCCAGGACGAGCTCGTACCTCCTCTCGCCAATGTCTTCCCTAAGCCGGCGCACCAGCAGGTTCACCCTGTCAGGCACGTCGACGCAGCACCTCACGTCCACGACCGCCTCGACGACCTATCTTGATTTATGAGGAACATATTGCGCATACATACATGGCCGAGTCCGATGATCTAGTCTTGATTTATGAGGAACATATTGCACGTACCTACGTGGCCGAGAAGGACTCTTATATCTTACATGTAAGATAAGATTTCGGATGATGGATGGCTCAGACAGCATAATACGTAGATCGAAGGATTGTTACAAGATAACGTACAACGGAGGACGCATATAGCACGGCATAGAGATCGAACGGTTATTACGGTGGAAGAGACGTCTCAGACAACTCACTTTTTTATAATAGCATAAGGCCAACAAACAATATTGATTTTTTCAATTTTTTGTTTTTACAGTACATCTATAAGGTATCTAAGTGCATACCACGAGTTAGGTACCTAGGGACCCAAACCATCTTGTTATAATTTGAGATAGAGGGAGCAGGAACGAGAGCATTTAACTTCAATAAAACAAAGCTCCGCGTATGTGGAACACTTTTGTACTCGTTAGCAAATCCAGAAAATATGCATTTCATCGAATAAATTTTTATTTCTCACCAAAAGTAGTACCACACCATGTAAATTGTTTGGAAAAACAAAACAAATTAAGCCTTGAGTTCTAAATGGTTAGAGTTTATGGACCTAAATGCAAATTTGAAGGAAAAAGTTGAGTGAAAAAGGAAACGAGCCATCATTTCCACGCTGCTCCTGCTCCAGTCAAATCCCCGCGCGCAACATGAAGATGTGCTCTGTTCTCTCGCTTTCCAATTAGCCAACACTTCTCGCAAGAAAACGGCCACACATAGACAACCCGTCTTGGTCCTCCTCTCCCATATGAAGGCACGCGAGCCCGATGAGCACGGTCGCAACGGCTTGCGGCCGCCTCCCTTATGGGTACCATCCACTCTTGCTTTAGAATTCGCGCTAGTCAACACACCCCTCTGCTCTTTTCCGGCTCTACCGTATCCTTTCCCGTCTTTCTCATCCTGAACCCTCTTCCGCAAGCAGCTCAGATCATACCAACTAGGCTTCAATTCCTCCTAGGAACAGAGAACAAGGAAACAAATATTGCACGAACTCCTAGGAACGTGTCAGCATTTTCATGGCCATCCTTGGAGGTCACACATACTAAAACATAATAATGATTAGGTCAAACAAAGGGAACACATGACACAAAGATCTGTTATGACTGAAAGTATAGTATTTTATCGACAAATATAAAAGTGTCACTGATATTAGATATGTTCTTTAGTTAGTACAAAAAAAAAGTACTAGTATAACTGTGTGTTGAGCTATTGTAAAAGTAAAATATTCACTGATAAATCACAAATTGTATGACTACTAAACAATTCTTCGGGCTAAAAATCTTGAGACCCATTATAGGAAATAATGAAACTAGGAATGATCACAGGAGACAACATTTATCAGTCCCAATGCAGTTGTGGAGCTGGGTGATTGATTCGCAAATGGAAATCAACCACTACAATATGAACAAATACATATAATAGGCTAAATAAATTATATAAAACGGCTACATTACAAATTGTAGTTGGGTTCACAGTGTATAGATCAAAACTGAATCATTAGTGAGTCTGCTGCCAGAATGTATTAGAATAATGCTTATATGAAATCCTTAGCATCACAGCCTCAGTTAATTAGAACATATATATAGAAATAAATACACTACACTGTAATAATGACTTAGAATGAACTGCTTTTGCCAATCCCTATAGTTGTATTCAAATTTGAGAGGACAACAATGATGTATATGGTTCTCATATACTGAATTACTGAATACAAAATCCAAAATAGAATTACTAGAATTGAGCCACTCAGTAAAAAAAAATCAGATTTCTGGATACCATCAAAATCTATAAACAGTCCAAGTGTTAAGCTATTGGTTACCTGTGTGCTGGCAAACCACTTCACTGGTAGCTGAAGTTGGAATTCCTTGTTAGCCTAGGAAGGGTACAGGTACTGAGAAAAAAGGTCTATGATAACCAGGAGAACTATACAGACCAAAGGTGAATTGGAAAATGACACATCAATGAATACTGAATTACTTCACGTAAGATGACAGGTAGCAAGCATGTAAAATCTAATTGAAATAAAATAAAGATAGAAGATATCTAAAAACTAATCAAAATAGGTGCATCTAGGCCAATAAAAATAGTGTGCTTCTTAAAAACAAGATTTTCTACAAGCATCTCAAATCACACCAGCGAGTAAGAGGAACAGAGGACAAGGAACCAAAAACTGAACAAAAAAAAGATGACGCCAGGGAACCTGCGAAGCGAAAATGTATTGGTAAATTCAATTAAAATAAACAGATATAAAAGTATTTGGGAAAAGAAATGGGACCAGAAACTAATGAATAATGCAAAAGCAGAGCATGGATACGGACGCCATTTGTGAAGCAGCAATGGAAATAAACCTAATCTTGAGCAGGATAGAATAAGAAGCGCACTAATGCCAGCAAGAAGTTGATAAAAAAATATAAACGCATCTAGAAACTACAGCTGCTAATGAGTCGAAAGAAAAAACAAATCATAGTGAGGAGAGGATATGAACTAGAAGGTTGAGAAAAAATCAAATGCATATAAAACTACAGGAGAAATGGGGATCTAGGACTACATCTACCAGTGACTTGAAAAAGCAAAAAGAAAAATCTTAGGACAGATGAAGTAAGAAGCGTACATATGGCGATTAATAAGAGTTGAAAAATCGCAAAATCATCTCGAGAGGGAGAGAGAACAGATAATGAGAAAGAGAGGAGAGAGAGGGAGACCAGAGAGATGGTGAGAGAGACGGGATAGAGAGAGTATCGGATCTTCCGATAGGGTGCGGCGGCGGCAGAGGGACGGAGAGAGAAACGAATGGCGGCAACGGTGGGCACAGACAGAGAGGGAGCAGACGGTGGAGAGAGGAACTGCGAGAGAGAGAGAGATACAGATAGAGGAATGCTGGCGGCGGCGGCCAAAGATAGAGAGGAGAGGGAGGTGAGAAGGAGAGGAGATGGAAAAGGAAGAGAGAGAAAATGAATCTATGACAGGAGAGAGAGAGGAGACACAGAGATACAGAGAGACGAGAGAACGCAGAGGGAGAAGATGACGGAGGTGGAAGAAGAGTGTGTGAGAGAGAAGCAGATGAAACAGAGTTTGGGAATAAAATAACAAGCTGGGAATAAAAGAAATCGGGAGGTGGAAAAGTGTGGAGACCAGGGTTCTATTTACCGACGGCGTACCGCGGTAACCGGCCGGTTACCGGTAATACCGGTCCGGACCGATACCGGTACCGGCCGGTTTGGAAAAACCGAAATTTCAAATTTAAAATCGGAGGAAAAAATGGTAAAAAAATTCCTAAAAATACTTCATGATTTATAGATTCCAATGGTGTCAAAATTTTTCAAATTTGACTACATTTAGAATTTTTTTCGAAGTCCCGAAGTAAAAAAAAAAAGGCCCGTTAAGGCCCGTTAGGCCCATTAGGCCCGAACGGGCACAAAACGGCACCCTGGGTCACGGGGGGGGCAGAGCCACCCCCCATTTCCCCCCTCCGCGCCGCAGCAGCCCGAAACCGCCGCCTCCCCGCTCGTCCGCTCGCCGCCGCTTTCTTACCGGCCGGTAGCACCGGTATACCGGTCGGTAAGACCGGGATACCGACGCGCGCGCGGATCCGCCGGGTACCGGGCGGTTTCACCGGTTTCTCGGCCGGTTTCTACCGGTAACCGGCCGGTTTCGCCGGTTTCGGCAGGTAAGGTTGTTTCTTTTTTTTCTTGAGCATTTTTAGTAGGATTAGCTTTAAGATTTGGAATAGGAAGTAGTTATCTATTGATCTAGGGTGCAGTGGTAATTTGATTTAGGATTTTAGTAGGATTTATGGTGTGTTTAGGTTATTAGTTAGGGTTATGTTTAGGATTTTAGGTTTGATGTATATTTTAGGTTGTAGGTGTGCTAATACTGATGTATATTTTAGGTAAATACTGATGTATATTTTAGGTTTATATTGTTTAGGTAAATTTTATTTAGGTGGAAGGTTGTGACTTAGCCACTTATTTACGTAGATTTAATCTATGTGATTGATTAGTTTGTGTTGTCCATTCATGCAGGTGCACAATGTCAAGCAGAGGAAAAGACATTGTATGGGAGCATGGTGAAAACCTTTCTCCTGGGTGGAGGTGCAACTACTGTCATACGATGAAAGGAGGTGGTGGTGCAACAAGATTCAAAGAACATTTAGCCGGTCGCGGGTCGCAGGTGGTGCATTGCAGAAGCGTGCCAGATGATGTGCGTGAGTACTTTCAACGTGATCTTGATAGAACTAAAAAAGCAACTTCTGACCGGTCTCGACAAAAGTTGGCAAGAGAGAAGGCTGCAGCGGAGGGTAACCATCCACTTGGTGATGATGAATATGAGGAGCAGCTCCAGCAAGCACTTAATCAGTCGAGAGCAGAATATGAGTACGAGCAGGGGGTGCAACAGAGAGGAGGTAATTACGACCGTGGAGGGGGTAGTGGTTCACAGGGTGGGAATCCTTTGCAAAGGATGTTTCGAAGAGCAGGATCACAGAGGGAGACTCCTGTGGTTCTGCAGGACTACAATTTGGCAGCCGGTAGGAGGAGAGGAATGGTCCAACCAAGGATTGATACAGGGTCTTGGACGCAGAAAGGGAAGAATGCAAAGGAAGCTATTGGAAAAGCTTGGGGAAAGTTTTTCCATGTTGCAGGAATCCCAGGACGACAGGCCGACAATCCGTACTTCATAAGTGCGGTGAGAGAGACACAAAAGTGGGGTTAGTACAACTTTTAGAGTCATCTCTCTCAATTTTGACGTTTGTATCTTTATGTATTCTCACGAATGGCTTCTGCTTACAGGTGAAGGCATTGTGTCACCTACTGGAAGGGATATCGATGGCAAGTACCTAGATGAGAACGAGAAAGACTTGAAGGCTAGGTACGCAAAGTTTCAGAAGGAATGGACCAACTTTGGCGTGACGTTGATGTGTGATTCTTGGACTGGCCCCACTAGAATGAGTGTCATCAACTTCCTGATTTATTGCAATGGGGTCACATGGTTTCATAAATCTGTTAATGCAACTGGGCGAAGTCAAGATGCCAATTATTTATACCAGGTAGCTTCTGAACATGTTGTTAGGTTCATACTATTTATAATGTTGTGATTTACGTCACATTTGTAAAAACTGTTGTGGTTATTTTTCAGGAAATTCGTAAGGTTGTTGAAGAGATTGGCGCCGAGCATGTCGTACATGTGGTGACCGACAATGGCGCCAACTACAAAAAAGCTTGCAAGATACTGAGGAACCATTATGCTCATATTGTTTGGACGCCATGCCTTGCACACACCATCAACTTGATGTTGAAGGATATTGGTGAAAGGCCCGAACATGCAGGTACAATCGCAACATGCAAGCGAATCTCAACCTTTTTGCACAACCATGCTCAGTTGAATGCAATGATGAGGAAGGCAATCGGTGGTGAGTTGGTCAAGTGGAATGTTACTAGATTTGGGACCAACTACATGTTCCTAGAGAGCTTTCACCGGAAACGTGACAAGTTCATGCAGTGGATGTCTTCTCCTGAATTTCTGCAAAGCAAGTGGATAAAATGTGAAGACGGTCGCTTTGCTCATTCAAGGTTATCAAGTATCCAGTGGTGGGAGGGACTGGAATACATCATGTAATACCTTTGGTATTAGAATTCAATTAATCTGCCATGTCATCATATTTAAATTTAAGCATCTGCATATGATTGAGCTTAGGGCCCAGAGTGACTTGATTTCAGCTAAGTATTGATTGTGTACTTGAGCCCTTAATCCAAAAAAAAAATCAAAAATGAAATTAAATAGAAATTGAATTAAACCCTAATGTTGATCTAAAAACCCCATTTCAAAATCTAAATGAAATATGGGAAAAGTGTCTAAATAAAAGTTGTAGAGTTTTAAAAATGGAACAACTTTTATTTTTGGAGATTTTGAAGTTATATTATAAAAATTCAAATTTAACTCAAATTTCTATATTGAAATTTATATTTGAAACTTCAATTTCAAAAATATCAAGAATCTTCAAAAACTTCCTTCATAGAAGTTGTCAATCTCTCTGAGAAGAACAACTTTCATGTTTACCAATTTTCAAGTTGTTGAGAAGAATCAAAAGTAATTTTAAAAATTCAGTTTGAAATTCAAAACCCTTTTTACCCCTTTTTCTGTAGTTTGAAAATTTGACCGAATCTGAACATACTTCAAAAAGCAAAAGTATTCTACACAAAATTCTCCACAACTTTTATTTTGGGACCACTCACTGATTCAGCTTGGGTAGGGTTTAATTGGAGAAAATAGCTTTTGACCTCTCCCTGTGCTACAGTAGCCGAGAGGGGGGGGTCCCCTGTTCACGCGCGCGCCGTACGCGCGTGCCGCGCCGCGCGCCGGCGGACGTCCGGTCGCCGGGGCCGGGGCACCGCCGCGTGGTGCGCCGTAGGGGGGGGCCCCGGGCCGCCTCGCCCTTATCTCTTCCCCGTCCGCGGCTTTAAATGGCGACGAGCTCGTCCACCGCCTTCTTCTCCTCGGTTCACCGGCAACCGGTACTACCGATCGGCGGCAACCGTTACTACCGATCGGCAGGAATTGGTCGTGTCCCGACCAACTCCACCCTCTCAATTCCACAGCCAGCTAGCCAACTTCCTTGCGCACCTCCTGAGCCCCTTGTTGAGGTTTGCCGTTGCCGGAATCCCGCGCAACTGCTGCTTCGTCCTCCGCGCCGACCGAGCGCCGCCGTGGGTTTTCGCGACGCGGACAGCTCGCCTCGGTGAGCCTCTCTCCAGTTAGCGCGTGTGTTCTACGTTCCGTGTCTCGCCGTGGTGCTCATGTGCGCGACGGTTTCTTGTTTGGAGCTCAGGGTTCGCCGGAACGGGAGATCGCCGTCGAGCCCAGCTTGCTGTTTCCGACCGTCACCGTCAAGCTCGTCGTTCCGAGTCTTCTCCGTCTCAGCCACCTGTGATTCTTGACTCCGGTGAGCTCTGTGGTACCCTCGCTGTCGTCGGTTTAGTTTGTGATGGTCCGTAGGTCGCGGGAGCCGAGCCGCTGCCGCGGTGAGCCGCCATGGCCGCTCTCGGTCGTGCTCGGTAGGCCGGGGGGCGGTGCGGAGCCCGTAGCTAGGGTGCGGTCGTCAGTAGGGACTCGTCGGGTGTCGGTCTCCGGTGACGATTCCGCCGGCACGGCCGCGCCGGTGGCGCAGAGCCGTCGCGCGCGCGAGCGAGGGAGGCGGCGAGAGGTAGAAGAAAGGAGGAAGGGAAGGAGAGACTGACGGGCGGGGCCCGTTCGTCAGCGGCGCGGGGCGGTTAGAGGCCGCGCTGGGCCGGCCCGCGTGCTGTTGGGCCGACTCGGGCCGTTGTGGTGTTTTTCTTTTTCGGGAAATTTCCAAAGGGTTTTCTATTAATAATTGAAATGAATAGTTCTGTGTTTTAATATTTTTGTGAGAATTAATATACTGCCCCAAAAATTATGGAAATTTTTGTGAGTACTCTCTATAGTGTGTAGTATTTTATAAAAATATTAAATATAGATTTTGAACACTTTCTGTAGTAGTTAAAAATCAGTATATTAAATAAAAAATGCAACTTTAGGCATTTTTAATTAATTCCCTGTAATTCCAAAAATCATGAAATTTTATGTGCCACTATTATAAGTCAAGATCTATCTGTTTGTGAAGTTTGAGGTCAAAAAGAAATAATTTAATTAATTGTTAATTATCTGCTTGGTTAATTGATTAATAAAATAAATAGGAAATTTTGGTGATTAGGGTTTGATGTGGATTTTTGGATTGATTGAAATTCTAGGTCAATCACCTATATGACCTAGGGCTGTATGGATTAGATTATTCATGTCTAGCTAAGGTAGGGTCATGTACTCATGTGTGGTTTATTTATTGGTTATTAAATTTCGTCTGTCATTTCATGTGCATCACATTCATACATTCATTCATTGCAAACGTGTAGTGACCGAGAATCCAGAGGTTAAGTCTGAGGGTCCATCTGAGGAGACTACTCAGGAAGTCATACAAGGGTTTGACATTTGTGGAACTGACCCGGATCCGACACTCTACGCAATTCAAGGCAAGCCCCGGTGCATTTAACCCCTCCTTGTTATTTAAAAATATTTATCACTTGAGTTAATCTATTGCATTAGGTTACTAGGAGTTGATTGGCAACCACTTGATGCATGATCATCCTTGACCAATTACCAATAACTGATAACCTGATTTGATTAAAAGTATTGAAAAATGCTTAGTCATGCTTGACGGTTAGATTTGCAAAAATGCTATTTCAAACTATGATGATACAAATGCAATGAATCACTTTATGGGACTGGTTATGTCCTTGTTGTTGGCAGTGTTCCTAGCTAGTTCATTGTCATCAACAGGGATGGTTTTTCCCGCTTGGTTGGCCAACTGCTTGGGTTAGAGTCCCAACTTTCGTCGCCATCGGGAAAGGGATGTGAAAACCGGGTAGTTACCAATGTACTTGGGTTAGAGTCCCAATGCATGGTTTCTAACGGAAAAATATTAGGGACCGTTCGTTGTCAGGCCTGCTGTGATCAAGACTTTGCAACTAGCCACATACTACGGAAAGCCTCTGACTCCGGTGGCTCTACTGCTGGAACCGACAACCACGCACTGGGAGTGGAGAGATGGCGAGAGTAGCGTGTACCCTCGTGGCCGTCGTGCCTGGAGACGAGAGGAGTACTGTGCTCTCGGGTGGCGCAGGACCGGTTCCGGGGTATGAAAAGCCGTGGTAGGCGGGGTTGGCGTATGCAAGCTTAAGTGCTACATACGCAGTGTGGATAGGGATCCCCAGCTGGGTATTAATCGATTCGAATCGTCGTTGCTCCTCGGATATGGAGACTTGATCCTCACACCTACAGTGAAAAGTGGTTCGGAACTAGGATTGTTTTGAAATAGATTAAGTAAAGAAAAGAATGTTGATATATGAGAAAGAACTTGGAGAAATGGATAATGATGGATAATGTTAATGAAATAAAATATTGAGATAGGATTAGTAGTGCTTTTCGCAAAACTTTTGAACTCTTGCTAAGCCTTACCTTGACTCCCCTTAGCCTGCATTCCTGAGTCCAATCTTACACTTTTAGTCGGGTAAGTCTTGCGGAGTACCCCATGTACTCAGGGTTTGTTAACCCCGTTGCAGGAGGGCAGCAGGAGACCGAAGTTTGTCTCGCCCCGTGCTGCGTCACTATCGTCCAAGAGAGTGAAGAAGACTAAAGTTAAACCCTTGGGCAGGGTTCGTGAAATGTTTAACTATCTGTCGTATTGTTGTTCCAAACGCTACTGCTACTCTTTTAAATTTATGGTCTGTAATAACTGCACTTAATTTTATTCGAACACTGGTCTGTAATATTAAGTACTATTTATTCTTCCGCAAATTCTACTCTGATGTATTTTGATATAAAATGTTGTAACTCTGTAATGACTTCGCAATGGGATCCTGTCGGAGATAACGGGTGCTTATGTAGCCCGGCAGAGCCCGCTTAGGTCATATGGAACACGGGCCCGGCTGTCAGCTGTCATTAGTGACGTTGACAGGTGCCTGTGGGCCACGTGATTTGGGCGGTTCTGTTACAGCTGGTATCAGAGCGTTCCATTGCTAAATCATTGCAGGTTACCTTTCGAAAATTTCAAAATGTTTTGGATCATAAAAAAACTTAAACCGATATTTTGAGTCCAAACTGCTTGCAATCTTACCTTACTCAGTAGTTCTTATCTTGTTCTGTAATTTATCTTATTATGGTTATGGTAGCAGGTGGAACAACATCATTAACACTAGCCCTATGTTTAAATTAATTATGCTTTGATTTGTATTGCATGGTTTAAAATTTGTAAGTACGTGCATGCATCATGATAATCACACATGTTAATAACTTTCTCCTTAAAAGTGGGTATATGGGTTAGGAATTATCACACCTATTCTTGCTAGCCTTGTATATCCTTATTAATTCAAACTTACCTTTCCAGCTGGCACGAACTAGGTTAACGGCGCGCAAGATGACTGGTCCTCGTGGAGTCCCACGTCACCAGTTGGCACCCCGCGGCAGTGACGAGGCGTCTGGCAGCCGTCCGCCCCGCCGCAGTCGCAAGGAATTAAAGAAAGAAATCAAGGAGCTGCATCGTGAGATGAGTCTCTTGAGGGAGGACTTCCAGGTGGCCCGGGCTGATCATTACCGGGATGTGAGGACCAACAGGGACCTACGGCGGGAGATCGACCGCCTAACTCAAGAGAGGGAGGAAGCTTTGGAGCAAATTGGCGCGGCACGTGATCGCGTTGAGGAGCTGGAGGGGTACATCGAGAACCTTGAGTGGAACAATGGGATGCTGCACGAGGAAGTGCATAGGCTGAACGATCAGCTTAACCCGATTCTGATTCCACGAGAGGAGGAGCCTGAGGAGGGTGTGGTCATAGGACCAGATGATGAGTATTATGACAGCGAGACTTCAGGGGATGATTACCTTGAGGCAGCCGACCCAGCGGAGGATGTAGTCGTCGAGGAGGACGAGGAGGAGGAGGTTGTTGTTATCGACTAAGCTAGTCTTAGGACTAGTGGGGTTTAGTCTTCTGTATCCGAGTATTGTAATCGTAGTGCCAAGAACCATAGCCTGGGCGGGTCTTGTTCCGTTTATGTGTTGAACTTTGTTAAATTGGTGTTCTAAGTTGTAATGCTACTATGTTTTAATTATGCAATGTGAGTCCTTAGTGATTGTCCTGAAACAGATGGTCAACACTCGCTCAAATGGTGCTGGTACTTCTGACGAAGGAGCTGCTCCCTATCCACCACCCATTCCACCAACCTTAGCAGATGCCATCGCAGCCCTAGCTCATGCAGCCAACGCTATGGCTCAGAACCGAGAAAACCGTGGCGGGCGTCGGGGCCGCCGCGAGGATGAGGAAACCACCTATGTAGACTTTACTGAAACCCGTCCACCAGTTTTCACAAAAGCTGAAGAACCTTTGGAGGCCGATGACTGGCTTCGTACTATGGAGCAGAAGTTCAGTTTGATCCGCTGTACGGAAATCCAAAAGCCACTCTTCGCGGCTCAGCAGCTGCGTGGTCCTGCCAGTGCCTGGTACGCCAACCTGTTGTCTGCACAGCCCGAGGGGCATCAGCTCACTTGGGCAGAATTCCGCGAAGCTTTCCGAGCACATTACATCCCAGCAGGTGTAATGAAGATGAAACTGGACCAGTTCTTAGCTCTGCAACAGAAAGATTCTTCTGTGATGCAATATGTGAACCAATTCAACCATCTAGCCCAGTATGCTCCTGAACACACCAATACTGATCAAAAGAAGAAAGATTGCTTTGTCAGGGGCCTAAACTTCAAAATCCAGCGTAGTTTAGCTAACAACCTCAACTGCTCGTATCATGAAGCTGTAAACAGTGCCATTGCTTACGAAGAAAGTGATCGTAAGCATCAGGATGAGAAGAAGAAAAAGAAGTCAGGCTTTTCTGGCGGTCAAAAACGCCAGAAGATCATCTATCATCCTACACACCACAATCGCCCCGCTTACCCTCAGCAGCAAGTCGTGGTACGCACCGCGGCTACCTCCCATACCTCGAATCAACAGAACACCACTCAGCCGAATGCCCCAGGCGTTCGTATCAATACACCCCAGACCACCTATAATCATCCTTGCTACAACTGTGGCAAATTGGGACATTGGGCTCGTGACTGTCCATACCCCAAGAAGTACAATCAAAATGCCCAGAAGAGTCCTGGACAGCAGCAACAGCAGCATCAGAATCAGCACCGTGGTCAGCAGCACCAGGTTCAGAAGGTCAAGCTTGTCAAGAAGGCTGGACACGTTTATTATACTCATGTGGATGACATCCCTGCAGGAGAGCCCGTCATGATGGGTAGGTTTCCTGTTGCCAGTCACCCCGCTATTACACTTTTTGATTCTGGTGCATCACATTCATTCATCAATCGTACATTTGTGGTAAAACATGAGATCCCGATTGGGGAAATAACGGAAAACTTCCTTATACATTCGCCCGGAGGGCGTATAAATACTAAGGAGGTAGTGCATCGAGTACCTATCGAATTGGGCGGGCATATATTCCCAACCACCATGATAGTACTCAAGGATCAGGACATAGATGTCATATTAGGTATGAATTGGATGTATCAGCACAAGGCACTGATTGATGTGCTGAATAGGACCATAAAGGTCAGCATACCGGGTAGTCAGTCTCAACTTCTTATCCAACTGCCACTACCCGTGAGAATGATTGAGAAGACAGTGCAAAGACTCTGTGCCACCTCAGTTCAAGAAATCCAAAGTATTCCGGTAGTTTGTGAATTTCCGGATGTATTCCCTGATGACCTACCCGGTCTGCCACCTGACCGTGATGTAGAGTTCGCTATTGAGTTGAAGCCAGGAACTGCACCTATATCCCGCAGAGCCTATAGGATGCCTCCCAAGGAATTGGCTGAGCTTAAAATTCAACTGCAAGATCTGCTTGATAAGGGTTTCATCAGACCAAGTTCATCTCCTTGGGGTTGTCCGGCGATATTCGTGAAAAAGAAGGACAAGTCACTCAGACTCTGTGTCGATTATCGCCCACTCAACGAGGTCACCATTAAAAATAAATATCCTTTGCCTCGCATTGACCTACTCTTTGACCAACTAGCTGGAGCCAAGGTCTTTTCCAAAATTGACCTTAGGTCTGGTTATCACCAAATAAAGATCCGTCCTGAGGACATTCCGAAAACGGCATTCACCACCAGATACGGCCTTTATGAGTATCTGGTCATGTCCTTTGGCCTAACCAATGCACCTGCCTATTTCATGTATCTCATGAACTCTGTTTTCATGCCCGAGCTTGACAAGTTTGTAGTCGTGTTCATCGATGACATCCTTGTTTATTCCAAAACCCCTGATGAACATGCCAACCACCTCCGTATTGTCCTGACCCGTTTGAGAGAGCACCAACTATATGCCAAGTTTAGTAAATGTGAGTTTTGGCTAGATCGAGTTCCTTTTCTCGGACACATTCTATCAGCTGAAGGTGTATCCGTGGATCCCAGCAAGGTGGAAGAAATCTTGAATTGGAAGCCACCAACCACAGTTCATCAAGTCCGGAGTTTTATGGGAATGGCAGGGTATTACCGTCGGTTTATTCCAGATTTCTCAAGAATAGCCAAGCCCATTACCAACCTGCTGAAGAATCAGGTCAAGTTCAGTCTGGTCGCCAGATTGTGAAAAGGCATTTCAAACCTTGAAAAAGTTGTTGACCACTGCACCAGTACTGGCCCAACCAGATATAGAAAAGCCCTTTGATGTGTACTGTGATGCTTCTGGTACCGGACTTGGTTGTGTCTTGATGCAAGAAGGAAGGGTCATTGCTTATGCCTCCCGGCAACTCAAGCGTCATGAGGAGAATTATCCCACTCATGATCTAGAGTTAGCAGCTGTGGTACATGCCTTGAAGATATGGCGTCACTACTTGTTGGGCAGTACCTGTAATGTGTATACAGATCACAAGAGTCTGAAATACATTTTCACTCAAGAAGAGCTGAACATGAGACAGCGAAGATGGCTCGAGTTAATCAAGGATTATGATATTGAAGTGCATTATCACCCTGGCAAGGCGAATGTGGTCGCTGATGCGCTCAGTCGTAAAGTGCACTGCAATTGTTTGACAGTCAAGCTGTATGATATGTCCTTGTGTTATGAGTTGGAAAAATTAGGGATAGAAATAATTCCACAAGGCAGTTTGACCAATATTAGTATTGAAACACCCATCCGGGATGAGATTATTGCCGCTCAGCGGGAAAGTAACGGAATCAAGCACATCAAGGAAGAGGTTCAGGCTGGCAAGGCAGATTGTTTCCGGATTGATGATGATGGTGTCGTGTGGTTCAAAGATCGTCTGGTAGTTCCGAAAGTGCCGGAGTTACGACAAAAGATCCTTGATGAAGCACACTTGACGAGGTTTTCCATCCATCCTGGCAGCAACAAGATGTACCAGGATTTGAGACAAAAATTCTGGTGGACCAAGATGAAGATAGAGATTGCCCGGTATGTCGCGAGATGTGACACGTGTCAGAAAGTGAAGGCTGTTCACATGAGGCCTGGAGGGGAACTGCAGCCATTACCTGTTCCTGCATGGAAGTGGGAAGGACATCAGCATGGATTTCATAGTAGGTTTACCCAGGACAACTAGAGGTTTTGATTCCATCTGGGTTATTGTAGATCGCCTAACGAAGCAAGCTCATTTCTTACCAGTCAAGAAAGATTTCCGGGCACCGACATACGCGAAGCTTTATATTGAAAACTTAGTTAAGTTGCATGGTGTACCGAGGACCATCGTTTCCGATCGAGGTACCCAGTTCGTCTCTAAGTTTTGGCGAGCTTTCCACAAGTCCTTAGGTACAAAGCTTTTGCATAGCACTGCCTACCATCCGCAGACGGATGGGCAGACGGAAAGAGTCAATCAAGTGTTGGAGGATATGTTGAGGGCTTGTGCGCTCAATTACCCCGATAAGTGGGATGATTGTCTGGCATTGGCTGAATTCTCGTACAATAACAGTTATCAAGAAAGCATCAAGATGGCCCCATTTGAAGCGGTCTACGGTCGAAGGTGCCGAACCTCATTGAATTGGTCTGAACCTGGAGAGAGATGGTTTTATGGTGTGGATTTGGTCAACGAAGCCGAAGAGAAGGTTAAGCAGATTCAAGAAAATTTGAAAGTAGCACAGTCTCGGCAGAAGAGTTATGCCGATAAAAGGCGTCGACCTTTGGCATTCAAGATAGGGGACTATGTGTATTTGAAGGTATCACCAATGAAAGGAGTCAGCCGATTTGGCGTTAAAGGCAAATTGGCCCCGCGTTATGTTGGACCTTTCCTAATCATAGAACGCGTGGGAAAAGTAGCTTATAAGCTGCAGTTGCCTGAGCATCTTTCGGAAGTACACAATGTATTCCATGTGTCACAACTCAAGAAATGTCTTCGAGTACCTGATCAAGTCATCGAAGTGGAAGGAGTGGAACTTGAACCTGAGCTGACATACTCGGAGTATCCTATTCGAGTCTTGGACATAAAAGATCGTGTAACTCGGAGGAATACAACCCGATGGTACAAGATCCAGTGGAATGCACATTCCGAAGAAGAAGCCACTTGGGAGTCGGAAGATTACCTCGCAGAGAATTTCCCGGAGTTCTTTGCTACCTTGTAGAATGTACACTTTAGTCTCGACATATGTAAGCGTTCTTCTGTTTTTGCAGATTTTAGAATTAGTTGGTTGAGATCTATTCTTGTCCATTCCTTGTTCCAGTTATTGTTAATACTAAATCTCGGGACGAGATTTCTTTTAGGGGGGAAGGCTGTAATACCTTTGGTATTAGAATTCAATTAATCTGCCATGTCATCATATTTAAATTTAAGCATCTGCATATGATTGAGCTTAGGGCCCAGAGTGACTTGATTTCAGCTAAGTATTGATTGTGTACTTGAGCCCTTAATCAAAAAAAAAATCAAAAATGAAATTAAATAGAAATTGAATTAAACCCTAATGTTGATCTAAAAACCCCATTTCAAAATCTAAATGAAATATGGGAAAAGTGTCTAAATAAAAGTTGTAGAGTTTTAAAAATGGAACAACTTTTATTTTTGGAGATTTTGAAGTTATATTATAAAAATTCAAATTTAACTCAAATTTCTATATTGAAATTTATATTTGAAACTTCAATTTCAAAAATATCAAGAATCTTCAAAAACTTCCTTCATAGAAGTTGTCAATCTCTCTGAGAAGAACAACTTTCATGTTTACCAATTTTCAAGTTGTTGAGAAGAATCAAAAGTAATTTTAAAAATTCAGTTTGAAATTCAAAACCCTTTTTACCCCTTTTTCTGTAGTTTGAAAATTTGACCGAATCTGAACATACTTCAAAAAGCAAAAGTATTCTACACAAAATTCTCCACAACTTTTATTTTGGGACCACTCACTGATTCAGCTTGGGTAGGGTTTAATTGGAGAAAATAGCTTTTGACCTCTCCCTGTGCTACAGTAGCCGAGAGGGGGGGGTCCCCCTGTTCACGCGCGCGCCGTACGCGCGTGCCGCGCCGCGCGCCGGCGGACGTCCGGTCGCCGGGGCCGGGGCACCGCCGCGTGGTGCGCCGTAGGGGGGGGCCCCGGGCCGCCTCGCCCTTATCTCTTCCCCGTCCGCGGCTTTAAATGGCGACGAGCTCGTCCACCGCCTTCTTCTCCTCGGTTCACCGGCAACCGGTACTACCGATCGGCGGCAACCGTTACTACCGATCGGCAGGAATTGGTCGTGTCCCGACCAACTCCACCCTCTCAATTCCACAGCCAGCTAGTCAACTTCCTTGCGCACCTCCTGAGCCCCCTTGTTGAGGTTTGCCGTTGCCGGAATCCCGCGCAACTGCTGCTTCTTCATCCGCGCCGACCGAGCGCCGCCGTGGGTTTTCGCGACGCGGACAGCTCGCCTCGGTGAGCCTCTCTCCATTAGCGCGTGTGTTCTACGTTCCGTGTCTCGCCGTGGTGCTCATGTGCGCGACGGTTTCTTGTTTGGAGCTCAGGGTTCGCCGGAACGGGAGATCGCCGTCGAGCCCAGCTTGCTGTTTCCGACCGTCACCGTCAAGCTCGTCGTTCCGAGTCTTCTCCGTCTCAGCCACCTGTGATTCTTGACTCCGGTGAGCTCTGTGGTACCCTCGCTGTCGTCGGTTTAGTTTGTGATGGTCCGTAGGTCGCGGGAGCCGAGCCGCTGCCGCGGTGAGCCGCCATGGCCGCTCTCGGTCGTGCTCGATAGGTCGGGGGGCGGTGCGGAGCCCGTAGCTAGGGTGCGGTCGTCAGTAGGGACTCGTCGGGTGTCGGTCTCCGGTGACGATTCCGCCGGCACGGCCGCGCCGGTGGCGCAGAGCCGTCGCGCGCGCGAGCGAGGGAGGCGGCGAGAGGTAGAAGAAAGGAGGAAGGGAACGAGAGACTGACGGGCGGGGCCCGTTCGTCAGCGGCGCGGGGCGGTTAGAGGCCGCGCTGGGCCGGCCCGCGTGCTGTTGGGCCGACTCGGGCCGTTGTGGTGTTTTTCTTTTTCGGGAAATTTCCAAAGGGTTTTCTATTAATAATTGAAATGAATAGTTCTGTGTTTTAATATTTTTGTGAGAATTAATATACTGCCCCAAAAATTATGGAAATTTTTGTGAGTACTCTCTATAGTGTGTAGTATTTTATAAAAATATTAAATATAGATTTTGAACACTTTCTGTAGTAGTTAAAAATCAGTATATTAAATAAAAAATGCAACTTTAGGCATTTTTAATTAATTCCCTGTAATTCCAAAAATCATGAAATTTTATGTGCCACTATTATAAGTCAAGATCTATCTGTTTGTGAAGTTTGAGGTCAAAAAGAAATAATTTAATTAATTGTTAATTATCTGCTTGGTTAATTGATTAATAAAATAAATAGGAAATTTTGGTGATTAGGGTTTGATGTGGATTTTTGGATTGATTGAAATTCTAGGTCAATCACCTATATGACCTAGGGCTGTATGGATTAGATTATTCATGTCTAGCTAAGGTAGGGTCATGTACTCATGTGTGGTTTATTTATTGGTTATTAAATTTCGTCTGTCATTTCATGTGCATCACATTCATACATTCATTCATTGCAAACGTGTAGTGACCGAGAATCCAGAGGTTAAGTCTGAGGGTCCATCTGAGGAGACTACTCAGGAAGTCATACAAGGGTTTGACATTTGTGGAACTGACCCGGATCCGACACTCTACGCAATTCAAGGCAAGCCCCGGTGCATTTAACCCCTCCTTGTTATTTAAAAATATTTATCACTTGAGTTAATCTATTGCATTAGGTTACTAGGAGTTGATTGGCAACCACTTGATGCATGATCATCCTTGACCAATTACCAATAACTGATAACCTGATTTGATTAAAAGTATTGAAAAATGCTTAGTCATGCTTGACGGTTAGATTTGCAAAAATGCTATTTCAAACTATGATGATACAAATGCAATGAATCACTTTATGGGACTGGTTATGTCCTTGTTGTTGGCAGTGTTCCTAGCTAGTTCATTGTCATCAACAGGGATGGTTTTTCCCGCTTGGTTGGCCAACTGCTTGGGTTAGAGTCCCAACTTTCGTCGCCATCGGGAAAGGGACGTGAAAACCGGGTAGTTACCAATGTACTTGGGTTAGAGTCCCAATGCATGGTTTCTAACGGAAAAATATTAGGGACCGTTCGTTGTCAGGCCTGCTGTGATCAAGACTTTGCAACTAGCCACATACTACGGAAAGCCTCTGACTCCGGTGGCCCTACTGCTGGAACCGACAACCACGCACTGGGAGTGGAGAGATGGCGAGAGTAGCGTGTACCCTCGTGGCCGTCGTGCCTGGAGACGAGAGGAGTACTGTGCTCTCGGGTGGCGCAGGACCGGTTCCGGGGTATGAAAAGCCGTGGTAGGCGGGGTTGGCGTATGCAAGCTTAAGTGCTACATACGCAGTGTGGATAGGGATCCCCAGCTGGGTATTAATCGATTCGAATCGTCGTTGCTCCTCGGATATGGAGACTTGATCCTCACACCTACAGTGAAAAGTGGTTCGGAACTAGGATTGTTTTGAAATAGATTAAGTAAAGAAAAGAATGTTGATATATGAGAAAGAACTTGGAGAAATGGATAATGATGGATAATGTTAATGAAATAAAATATTGAGATAGAATTAGTAGTGCTTTTCGCAAAACTTTTGAACTCTTGCTAAGCCTTACCTTGACTCCCCTTAGCCTGCATTCCTGAGTCCAATCTTACACTTTTAGTCGGGTAAGTCTTGCGGAGTACCCCATGTACTCAGGGTTTGTTAACCCCGTTGCAGGAGGGCAGCAGGAGACCGAAGTTTGTCTCGCCCCGTGCTGCGTCACTATCGTCCAAGAGAGTGAAGAAGACTAAAGTTAAACCCTTGGGCAGGGTTCGTGAAATGTTTAACTATCTGTCGTATCGTTGTTCCAAACGCTACTGCTACTCTTTTAAATTTATGGTCTGTAATAACTGCACTTAATTTTATTCGAACACTGGTCTGTAATATTAAGTACTATTTATTCTTCCGCAAATTCTACTCTGATGTATTTTGACATAAAATGTTGTAACTCTGTAATGACTTCGCAATGGGATCCTGTCGGAGATAACGGGTGCTTATGTAGCCCGGCAGAGCCCGCTTAGGTCATATGGAACACGGGCCCGGCTGTCAGCTGTCATTAGTGACGTTGACAAGTGCCTGTGGGCCACGTGATTTGGGCGGTTCTGTTACACATCATCAAAACAGTTCAACCAATTTATAAGTTCCTCCGCTTCGCTGATCAAGACAAGCAGCCTAACATGTGTGATGTAGTGTATGCCTACCAGACTTGCAAAATGGAGATGGAGTCTGTCTTTGGAAGAAATAAGCAGACATGGAATGAGTATCAACAGATTATGGACAACAGGATTACTGACGTGTATATTGACACGTATGTGGGTGCAGGTACGATCATGAATTATATTTACTTAGCAAGCTCCATGAAATGAATACTTACCGTTCCCTTGTTTGGCATTTGTCATGTGTTGCAGGTGCTGTCCTAAATCCAAAGTACGCATATAACATGGATCCAACTCCAACAATGTTTAATGGTCTGAAAGATACATTTTCGCGCATGACGGATTTGCAGAGCGCCATGCAGGCTTTACAAGAGGCAGAGATTTTTCGACAGAAGCTTGGTGAGTTTGGCTCCGAACTCGCTATGAAAATGGCAGCGGATCCAAGGACTAGCCCATGTAAGAGCCTAAGAGCACTTCTCTACCCTTGATGCTTTGCTCTCGTGGAATATATATCTAACATAATGTGTTACACTTGCAGCGGCCTGGTGGATGATATTTGGTAGTCAAACTCCAAATTTGCAGCGTCTTGCTTTGCGGCTTGTTGCACAATGTATCTCCTTCAGTGGATGCGAGCGGAATTGGAGTACTTTTGCCTTGCTTCATACGAAGGTTCGCAATCGGTTGTCCCACAAAAAACTAAACAAGCTTGTGTATGTCAACTACAATCTTCGGCTGCGACTAGCGGATATCTCTGGACCGCCACTGCATGATGACGAAGATTTCATTGACAAGTTCGCCGAAATCTCATTCTATGACTCGAACAATCCAGTTAGGCAATAGATGGAGTATGGTAGATCAAACCAGGCACCAGTTCTTGATGAGGATGATGACGAAGTAGACGCCCCTATGCCATCACATATTGTCAGGTATAATGTGTGTCTCTGTCTGGCTTTCATATTATGTATGTCCATTTTATTTATGTGATTTATTTGTTTGTGCTCGTAGTGACCACATAGACGCCCAAGATCTACGTCAGGCCACGGGAGATGATTCCATCAGTGATTGGGCCCGTAGACATGTGGGTGATAGTCACCTGGGGAAGAGGAAGATGCAGATGCCGCCTAAGAAGGGTGACCCCAAGCGTCAACGCGGAAAGAAAAAGCAAGTGATCAGTGACACTGAAACTGAGGATGAGGCTCAGCGTAGTCCACCGTATAAGGAGTCTCAGGATAGCAGCTCAACTGATGACGGTTCTGATGACGACAGTGACGGTGGCGGTGATGGTGATGGTGATGGTGATGGTGCTGGTGGTGCTGCTGGTGGTAGTGGTTCTGGTGGTGGTGGTGGTGGCAGTGGGTTTGGTGCTGGTGGTAGTGGTTCTGGTGGTGGTGGTGGTCTTCGTTTCACAGGTATCCATTGCACCTACGTACGCACAATTGTTTCTGTGTATGACTTCTAAACTACTAATAATGGTTTTTTGCAGGCGAGACCCAGTTCACGCATGCTACTCAGGACCGCGACCATGGACAACCGGAGTCGCAGAGGACTGTTTATGCACCTACAGACTACGACACTCCGCAGCATTCTTCTTCCTCGTACAGTGATACCTCCCAGGCAAGCTATAACTATCACATTCCTGACATTACCACGCAACCTGCGACCAGATGGGTGTATGAATGGGAAGACCCCCATTTTTACGCTATGTTAGTTCAAGAATGGGAGACAACAGCGGTATGGACGGGCCAATCTTGGAATGATTTTAAGGCCGAGTTGCTTAGACTGCGAGGTATCGCTTTGATGTCCACCGCCGAATATCAGATGTCTTGCAGCATGGGGGCCTTTCCATACTTCATACAACGTTGATTATGCCTATGCCGATGACTATCACATTTGTTCGTGTATGAGACTAAGAATATGCTATTTATATGATACTATGTATTGATGACTTTGATGTGCCTTATGTATTGATACAATAAAAGTATGTGTATGCCCTATGTATTGCTACGGCACTATTTATCCCTGAAATGTATAGTGTTTATACTTCATTATGTGCAAATGCCATTCAAAAAAAAATTTGTTTTCTGCATTAAAAAAAATAAAATCAGCTGGTTTGACCGGTTACCGTTTATACCGGTCATACCGGCCGGTATACCCGTCTAAAACCGATTGAGCTGTGAGTTTGAATTCGATTTCGAATTCGGCCGGTTTCCGGCCGGTTACTGTTTATACCGGCCGATATACCGTTACCGCCGCCCGGCGGTAACCGGATTTCGGTCGGTATAAAAAACCCTGACCGGCCCGTTAAGGCCCATTAAATCATGAAGGTCGAAAAATATACTAAACGCACTCAAATTTGAAAAACTTTGACATCATTGGATTCTATAAATCATTAACTATTTTTAGAAATTTTTTCAGCATTTTTTTTAAAAAAAATAAATCTGAAATTTGAAAATGCGACCGGTTACCACCAAACCCTAAACCCTAAACCCTAAACCACCAAACCGGTCGGTAAACCGGTCAAACCGGCCGGTAACCGGTCAAACCGGCCGGTATACCGGTCCGGAACCGATTGAACTAGGGTTCAAATTCAAAATTTGAATTCGACCGGTTTCTACCGGTAACCGGTAATACCGGACCGGTATACCGATACCGCCGGCCGGCGGTTACCGGCTACCGGTCTGTAAAACGAACCCTGGTGGAGACAAGCAAAGTTAGAAAAAGTAAATTTTTTTTGAGAAGGTTGGGAAAAGTAACTTGGAAAAGAGCAGCTGAATCGGTGCTTTGATCAGCACAAATCATAAGGCAAGCTCAGTCGCAAGATAGAGGAGGCTTTCTAATATTTTTTGCCACCGATATGGTGGCCAACTCTTCCATTATCACTCTTATCGTGTCAACTACAAATTTGCCACCGAAAATAGTAACTAACCTACAGTTTTGCCAATTTGGCTGACATGGCATACGACACAGTCAAAAGTTAACACCTTCATCCACCCGGCTCAACGGTGCTCATAGCTCCCATCACTGCTAGTGGGTCCGCGTCTCAGCATGTTCTTCCTCCCTCCTCTCTTTTTTCATCTGAACCGAGCTCCTCCATGCGCTCTGGACCTTCTTGGCTTCTTCTTCCTCCCTTCTCCCCTTCTCTCTTCCACCATCACGGGCAACAATGGCACTCACGTCGGTAGTACGCTGAAGCCTAAAAGTACAAGCAGCAGCAGGGAAGTAAGTCCGTGGCAGCAGCAGCACGCCGGAGAGGCGAAGACCACTCACCGCACAGGCAGCCCACCTCGCCAGCGAGCGCTCTGGCATCCCTCTGCGCTGAGCACCGGTGAGCTCCTCGGTCCTCGCCCGTCCGTCCATGGCGAAGCAGGAGCAGGATCGGAGCAGCATGACATTGAGCGCTTGCGAGCTCCTCATCCATCCATGGCAAAGAAGGAGCTGAAGCAGCACGACACTGAGCGCCTATGAGCTCATCGTCCGTCCATTCATCTGTGGCGGCGAGCTGCTCGCCATGGCCGCCAGGGCCCAACTCGCCCACGGCGGAGAGGGGGCGGGCCGTGCCGGAACCTGGAAGAAGGCGAGCACTAGATAGAGGGGGATGTGAGATGTCGTCAGATCGACGTCCGTCGTCGATGCGCACAGCACCTGAGAGCTCGTCGTCCGTCCATCCATCTGCATCGGCGAGCTGCTCGCCATGGCCGCTAGGGCCGAGCTCGCCATGGCCGCCGGGGCCGAGCTCGCCATGGCCCTGCAGCCACAAGCAGCACGAGCTCCGCGTGCGGCTGCGTCACGTTGCCGTAGGGTAGGAGCGGCACCTCGTCAGCGGCGCGAGCACCACCCGGTGGGAGAGTTGGAACTGCCCCATCTTGTAAGGCGTCACCAGAGGGATCGCCTCCTTCACAGCTTGCTGCACCATCTTGCCTGCCTGGTTGCTCTCAGTCGCCGCCGGCGTTCTGCTGTTGCACTGCTTTTCTCTCGTTAGGGAGGAAGGGTGGAAGAAGGTAATGACAGATGGGTCCCACTGACAGTGACTAAAGAGCGCGAGATGACGGGCAGCTGCGAGCATCGTTTCGGGAGGCGTCAAGTTTCACGGTGCCGCGTTGAATCCGTGTGCCACGCCAGCGAAAATGATAAAAGTGTAGGTTAATTACTGTTTTCGGTGGCAAATTTGTAGTTGGCACGATAAAAATGATAATCCAAGAGTTGGCCATCGGTGGAAAAAAAAATTAGAAAGCCCAGATAGAGGCGGCGGCCGCAAGCCGTTCTGCAAATGCGGGGTTGCACCCCCTCTCCGTACGTACCTCATTCTCTTCTGTTCTGAAGCCCTGAAGCCCACCGGCCTTTGCTCATAGAATATTTATTTTGCTGTGTTAATTATGTTTTTTTATCTCAAATGAATTTCACAATTAAGGGGTTGTGTAGATTCAACATTTTGTAAAATTGTTTACTGCAGTAATTTACTATTTTTATAATAAGTGTCTAATCATAACCTAATTAGACTTAAAAATTCGTCTCGCAACTTACGAAGCTATCAAAATAGTTTTAGTTTTTATCAATATTTAATGCTCCATGCATGTATTCAAATATTAATGTGACGGAGCTTTTAAAATTTGGAGGTATATTTAAACAGGCCCTAGCTCCTACACTATTTATTTCCCGTCGAAAGAATTGATCTCAATGATCTCAAATCTTACAATATTTCTGTACTCTCAATATTTTCAAGTTGGACGGAATTATTACAATGTCATAGTAACGCAAGTTCTAATTCACTGAGGCCTGTGAAGCTAAAGATTTTCTTTATGCATTATTATAATATATTCTGGCAGCAGGACTCCTGAGCTAATGATTCAATTCTAATCTACACACTGTGAACCCAATTGGAGTTTGTAATGTACTTGTTTTATATAATTTATTTAGTCTGTTATATGTGTTATTTTAGTTTGTAGTGCTTGGTTTTCGTGTGCGATTCAATGTTCAGACGTTCCACAACTGTATTGGGACTAATAATGTTACATCAAATTCAACAAATTAGTAGCAAATTTCATTTTCATTTTGCTTATGATTTTTTGTGATTTTTTCCGTAGATTCATTATTATTTCCTTCTTGACCATCACTAGATCTTCGAAGGAATAAATCTCCTTGCGGCTGTGTATGTGTTTGTCTGAACTCCGGTAAGCAATATAGCAAATCACTTGGTGTTTATGAGGTGTTCAGTATACCCTCACCTATCATATTGTTTTTTTGGATTGATTTGTCATTATCATGGTAAACAGGGTTTTATATTGTCTTACATTGTTTTTTTTTTTTTCAAAAACCTGACTTCCAACAACCACCTTATTTTAGGAGTGGTTTAAATCCAGTGACTTTAGTTGTGATTTTTGTCATTCTATATGTTCTATTCCACTTAGTGTTTTGAAGGTAAACACTGTAAGAAGGGTTAGTATGATGATTTATTGCACTGATACTCGTAAGGATTTATTGTAAATCTGTAATGATGATATTGATTATATCCTATATTAAATTATTTTTTACAATGTGATTACTGGTTCTGAAAAGAGCCCACCACTACTCTTGGTCTTGGAATTGTATTAGTGCTTATGGGAAGTACCAGATTCAGCCTTAACTTTGATCACTCGTTTTATTCAAAATATCTGTGAAAAATAGTTAAATTTAAATCTTTCTTGAAGAAATTTTATTAATAAAACAATCTATAACAAAAAAGTGATATTTTGTATAATTTTTTAAATAAGACGAGTGGTCAAACTTGGAGTAAAAAATAGAGGCAACAGGTTTACTGCATGGTGCTAAGTGAGTAATTTAGGTGACTTTATCTTTTATGCGACACATATGATTTTCATAATAGACCTTCTGAGCAATCCACCCTTGGATGGTGGGTTATGCTACCTTTTGCCAAAGGGTGCAATAGGAAGGGAGAGGTAGTTAAGAATAATCTGCTCAAATTTGTTTTTATCGCACGTTGTGTAACATCTTCTATTATTATATTTTGTACTATAATTATTGTTTAATTAAAATATTTAGATTCAATATTTTTCTCGTGACATCACCATCCATTTTCGCCATAAAATCATTGAGTGGTACAGGCCTATTTGGATTAGATAGAGCTAGTTACTGGTTCAAGACTTATTTGGACGTCATTCCAGTTTCTTGCACAGCGATGTTACACAGTGCTTGGCGTGGAATCCAAGCGGGCCAGACGGAGGTCTCCCAACTTTATTTCAAAGTGAAATAAATCTAGAGTTATAAAATTTTATGTAAATTATAAAATAAACATCATTAATCAAGTATCAGTAATGATAAAATAAGTCATAACAAGATAAATAACTTAATCGTATTCTGAATGTAAAAACCAGGCTGGACAGCCGATTATTTTCATCTCAAAGGATGTTCCACTGAATAACTTCTCACACATCTCTTAGCTAAAAGATGAACTAAGATGCCAAAAACATGGTTCCAAAAAAAAACAGATTCTGGATGATTATCTGTCTATCTAGCTCTTTCGCCAGGGCTTGGCGACACGAACCACTTCAAAACCGGATGCATTGCATGTCATCACTTCAGAAACGTAAATATGACAGCCATCATTATCTGTTGGATAAAAAGTAGATCTCATATCATCTTTCTCAAGAAAAGCTTAAACAACAAGCACTTGGTGAAGACGACATCAGCTTCCAACAATCCTTCCCTGCAAGAAAATAAGCGAAACAGTAAACAGAAATGTCAGAAATTTTTCTATGATGGACTGCAAAATACATATTGAGTATACATATCAATATAATGACTAAAAACGATAGAAACAACATCTGTACAATATTCAACAAAGAGCAAAAGATGAGTCACAAGTAAGGGCTGAGTAACAATTGGAACTGAAAAGGTATATGTTCCGACAAGCAAGATGAAATTAGGAAAAACAATCTCTTTTGCAGTTTAATTTCTATTACACCCAGCAAAAGATTTTGAACATCTGAGAGGATCTATTTTAAACCAATTCGGATGGGGTAGCATAGAAAATTCAGTATAAAGAAAAGGACAGACCTTGCTGCTTTGTGACAGACCTTAGAGAAACCTTGCAATAGCTTTCCTACCATGGTTATTGTCCCCACCTACAAACTTCAGCGCACTTAACGCTGCCATCAGGCCGCATGCCACTGAATACTAGTTGGTTAAAACATATTCAAAAGGACGATGGAATTTGAGTTAGGTAAATAAGAAAAGACAGAGCATCCTTTCTCAGTAGAGCACTGAACTGACCATCAACAACAATATTGATCCTTCCTCCTATGACAATGAGTACTAACCAAATTTGAATAAACGGTCAAGGAAATAGTGCAGATCTGTAAACAAATCAGTCATGACTACAAGGTCTTCAATTCAAAAAGGATAGATGACAAAACTATTGTTAGAGTGTGTGGATTAGGCCCATGAGGCTAAGCCTATAAGGCCCATGTATGTACTGCTATATAGCTACCCTTCTAGGGTTAGCCCAATAATCAATCCATTCATTCCAACATGGTATCAGAGCTAGGGTTTCCTTTCCTCTCTCTTCCCTGCTCCCAGCCGCCAGCCACCGCCGCCGGCCGCCGCCGCCATGGCTGGCCGTGCTCACCCTCCTCCTCCCTCCCCTTCCTATTTCCACTCCCTCCCCTCCCCTTCTTGGACGCAGAGGACGGCCGGCAGCCCAGGCGCCGCCGCCACTCCTACTTCCAGCGCCGCCGCCGCCGCTCTCATGGCCGCCGGCGCGGAGGCCGCGGGGGCGGGCCAAGACGCGACCGCCGGGGGCGCGGCTGCCGCCGCCGCTGCCGCTGCAGCCATGGCCACCGGCGCTCCTCTTCCCCTCGCCATGGCCGCCCTTCCTCCTTCCTCTGCCGCGGGCGCCGGCCCCTTCCCCGGCCTGCCCCCGCAAAGGCAGGGAGCCGCCGCCGGCAGCCGCTGCCGCCATGACTAGTGGCCACACACCTCCTCCCTCTCCCTCCTCCACCGGCGGGACTGCTCTAGGCGCCACGGCTGCGGGCCTCCACGACGACGGCGGGAGCGCTGCGGTTGCCGCAGCCACCGCGGCCCTCGCTGCGGCCATCGTCACCGCCCGGGCCGTTGCTGCTGGTGCCGCGCCCAGCGCCGGGGGCCCGCCTCCGCCCGTGCCTGCTCTGCCTCCGTCCGTGCCTGCTGCCTTGCATCTGTTAGGCGCCTACCACCCTCTGCCCGGCGCTGCCATGGGTGGTGCCTTGGGTGGGGCTGCGGTCCCCGCACCTCCCCTTGCCGCCGCTCTCGTCGCCGCCCGGGCTGCTGCAGCCGAAGGCCAGGCGCGCGAGTGCGGCCGCCCTCGCCTGGCAGCGAGACCGCGATGCGGCCGATGCCTTGGCGCGTCAAGCCGCCGAGGCGGAGCAGCTCCTCGGCTACCCTTCCCTCTCCGCTCCGGGCTCCCCGTCCTCCTCGACTGCCCTTGCCGCCACTCCACCGCCACGTCCGTCCGCTCCGGCCCCGACGTCTCTTGGTCATCCTCCCTCCGGGCCGAGCGGGGGTGGAGAGGGCCGTGGCAGCTGCCGCCGACACGGGCGGGGGCGTGATGTGGGCTCTGGCCGCGGGGCCACGCCCGCGCCTCCACGGGACGGTGCACCCTGACCATCCTTCGGCAACCCAAGGTATGCCGGTGGCGATCCTCGCACTCCGGCGGCCATGCTCGCCGGTGCCGTCCCGACGGCCATGCTCGCCAGTGCCGTCCCGACTGCACCGTGGGCTCCACCACCCGGGGTTGCTCCGCCACAAATAAAACCATTCCAAATGTAGTTCAACAGATAGTCCACTAGGTAAGATAAATTGGAGTTCTCAGTGAGCACACTCCACAATACTACAATACTAGTGCATAAATAGTCTAGTACAAATACTCTCAAAACTCTCAAGCATCATTAAGTCAATAGAAGTCATCATCCATCATAAAAGGATCTGAATTGCCACCATCAACAGCTTCTTCATCACTTTCATGATCAACAATAGGTGCAATTTCACCATAGTCATCAACTTCCACATCATCAACCAGATAGTCTTCATCAGAGTTCTCATCTTCCATGTCTTCAGCCTCCTGCAGTTCATCAATCCTCCTAATTGGAGCAGTAGTTGCTGACCGCCTTCGAGTATAGGTTCTATCAATATTAGTTGCATCTCCACGGGCTGCCCTAGGGAAATTGCGACCACGATACATTTGGGAAGCGCCAACGGCCTCATCAACTTGTTCCCATGTAATTTCAAGTCCTCGGCCATTATGGACTGGCTCAGCATCCACATCAACCCATTCATTGTTCCAATCAAAGTCTTCCAAACACAAAGGATCAAAGCTGCCTGCTCCTTTCTCATGTCTCTTTTGGAACCTCACTGCCATCCTTCGGTTGTACTGAACATATACCAAATCATTGAGCCTCTTATGCTCTAACCTGTTTCTTTTCTTAGTATGAATCTGTAATGTAAAAATCCAAACAAAAGAAAATTTCAGCAAGCATTAATAGATAATAGATTTTATTTATTTCTTGAACTGGATTAATTGAATTTGAGAAATTACTTACAAACTCAAACGTGCTCCAACATCGCTCACAACCTGAAGAAGCAGCACAAAGCCCAACAATACGTTTTGCAAATCTTTGGATCTCTACTGCTTTGCCACCATATGAACGCCACCATTCAACTAGATCAAGTGACCAAAAAAATATTTTCATGTTAGAAATTAGGAAAGACTAAAGAATTCAGATTGTATAGGCAGTGAAGAACTTACTAGGAGACTTGGTTTTGATGTTGTTGACTGTAATTTTGTTGCTGAAGCTACCCCCTAGGTCCTCATATTCCAAAGCTTGCTGATCAATCTTGTTTTGAAGATCCTGGTCAGGAACCATTTTTGCAAGAACCTCAGTAAATGCAGACCTTAGCTGACCAGCCAAAACATCATCAGTTTTCAAATCAAAATACTTGTTTGGGTTCAAATATAGTGCTGCCCCATATAGTGGTTGGTCCATTTGATCTTCCCAACGGCTGTCAATGATTGCCAAGATTTTCTTAAGCAAGTCTGCCTTTCTTGCAGTAGGGAAATTATCCTTAATCTTTTTCTTTGCATGTTCCATACAAAATTGAACCTCTGGCATGGCTGGCCTTTCATCCCCATCAACTATCCTCAACAAAATAATAAGGGGCTGTGAAGCTCTCAGGCAGTCCTCAACTGAATTCCAAAATTCAGTTGAAAGGATGGTGTCATGCACTTTCTTTCCTGCTTCTGTAGTGGCCAATTTTGACTTAGTCCAGTCATCACTAACAAATAAGAATTTCAGAGCATCCTTATGAGTGTGCAGGCTGCGCAAAGTGAGGAAAGCAGTAGCAAAACGAGCTACTCCTGGTCTAACAAAATCTCTACCTCCTGTCTTTTCCCTCATTGCATCAAGAAGCCTCCCGTGCCTATAAATAAAGGTAGTAACTTGTCTTGCACGTGCAATAGGCTTGCTAAACTGCTTTATTTTTCCAATGTCCTCTAGCATAAGGTCCAAGCAATGTGCAGCACATGGGGTCCAAAACAAAGTTGGAATTCTTTCCATAAGAAGCTTGCAAGCTGCCTTATAATTAGCACCATTGTCAGTGACCACTTGAACAACCTTGTCCCTTCCAATGAGATCAATTCTCTGCTGCAGTAAATCAGCCAACATTGGTGCATCATGTACTTGACTTGATGCATCAACAGACTCCAAGAAGAAAGTCCCCTCTGGACTATTTACTAGGAAATTAATGAGGTGACGGCCCCGCTTATCTGTCCACCCATCTGACATGAGTGTGCAGCCATATTGCTTCCAAGCAGCCTCATGCTTCTCCTTTAGTTTGTTAGTCTGTTCCACAGCCTTTGCAAGTAATGGCACCCTCACCTCATGGAAGCTAGGAGGTTTATACCCATGTCCATACTGTCCAATGGCCTCACACATAATCTCAAAGCTCCTTGATTTGATAGCATTGAATGGTATTCCACACTCATAGAAGAAATTGGCCACATGCATGCTGACTTCATCTCTTTCTTCCTTGGTCCTGATCCTTGACTCCACACTGCTTTGTGCAGGTCCATTCTTAGAATGCCTTTCTTCAACCACTTCTTCAGGTTTTTTCCGAAGCATGGTAATCACTGACTTCTCTTTTGATCTAGGTTTTCTTCTTCCCTTTTGTAGTGCTGCTTCCATTTCAGCAGCGATTGCTGTTGTTGTCTTGGAGCATTTGATAGCATCTCCATATCCACCTACAAGATGCTCCTTCAATCTCTTGATTCCAGCATTTACTCGAGTTCCACAAAGGATACACTCAACCAGATCTCTATTGCCAAGTTCTGGCCAGAAGCCATACTTCCACCCAGGATCACCAGACTTGGCCTTCCTTTTGGGATCTGTCTTTGGATCATATTCAGCAGTACCTGAGCCTATACTTGGTGGACTCGCGAGTGGACCTGAAGTGCCTTGTGGGGCAAGTGGACTTGCAGTGCCTTGTGTTGCCATTCAGATGGACTACTGTGAAACAGGACAAGCAAAATAAGTAGTTAAGCACTAATGGACAACTGGACAGTGGAAGATAAAAAACAATTTCCCATCCAGAAGGGGCTAAGCACTTGGGCACTAAGCACTAAGCAAAGCAAATATAAACAAATCAGCATGCTGCTGTCCTGCTTGAGAGAAGAGGCTAGACGCAAGTATAAAAACAAATCAATTAATTACCTGCTGTCCTGCTCGAGGGATGACTGGAGGAGGCGGCTTGGGTAGTTGGGCCCTGCTCCTGCTCCTGCTCAACAGCAGACTGGAGGATGCGGCTGCTCCTCACGCTTCTGGGGAAGAGGGGAGGCGGATGTGTCCTGCTCGATGGAGGAGCAGAGGAGGTGGCCGGGAAAGTGCGGACCGCCCGCGGATCCTCCTCATGCAGATGGGGAAGCAGAGGAGGAGAGGGGCAGAGGCGGCGCAGACGAGGTCTGTTCCTCGTGCGAATGGGGGAAGGGTGGCGGATGGGGAAGAGGGGCGGCTCGGCGGCAGGAGCTCTCCCGATGGCGGCGCGGCACGAGCCAACGCGAGCGCGGGCGAGCAGGTACGCGTGCTCCTTTCCTCTGCCGCTCCTCTTCTCCCGCGCTCGCCTCTCTACGCGCGCGGCGGGCCTAATTTTCCCGCACCTTCCTCTCCTCTGCGCGCGCCCCTCTTTTCCTTCTCCCGCGCAGCGTTTTCCCGCCGCCTGGGACAGTGCGCGCCCGTATGGCGCCCGCCTTCCCCGATCTGGAGCCAAAACGACGCCACAAAGACGCTTTCCGGACGCCACGGACCCAAGGCGGACGCCACACGTATTCCAAGGCGAGTCGTCGGTGGAGTCGTCCAGCCGGGAACGCCTTGGCGCCAAAGCGACGCCTTAATAACTATGATTATAGTGCACTGAACTTTGAATGAACTATAATCACAGATTGAAGCTTGCATCTTTTCCCCTTTTTATAAGCACTAGGGAGGGCCTACCTTGAAAACGGCTCAGTCAAGGCATCAGAGTGCATAACAGATGGTGGAGTAGAAGATATGGGACTCCATTAGCAGTGACGAGATCTGAAACTAAATATAGATAAAGAAAAAATCCAGAAAGGAATCATTTAAATACAAAACTAAACATGTTACTCAACGTTAAGAAGTATAGAGGTTAAAAGGACAAAAATTACAGAAACAATTATATTAAAAAAACTATGGTACTAGAAGCTACAGAAAACTAACCTATAATTAAGAGAAACAGTTATGAATTGTAAGGTGGGTTAGTCGTGCAAACAAAATGAAGAAGAAAGAGATTACAAATTCAAAAATATAATTTTTGACAAAACAAGAAGTTAACAGGTTAGAAATGTAGATTATCAAAAAAGTTAAGTTAAAAAACGCTCACTGATTTAAAGAAGTTAATAGGATAGAAATGCAGGCTAGTAAACTGCATGTCTGTATTTGTAAAGAACGAGATCTACCGGAAACGAAGACAGAAGAATACAAAGGATAATATGAAGCTAGTTAAGGATCTAGAACTGCATGTAGTGGTGACCTGGATTCATAAGCAATTTAAGAAAAAAACTAGGATATAAATAATGTTGTAGTAGTGCAGGGCAGAGTTTCGACATCTATCTTTACTGGGTAATGTAATAGTAATTAATTGATATTCACATTGATATTTTTGACATAGTGCAGGACAGAGTTTTGACATTTTTGTTCTCAATGGATGTTACAGAGCACACTGATATTCACACGCTGAATTTGCAGCAGAAAATAAAAAAAAGATCTGGGCTGTTTTGCAGTCTGACTATATTCTTCTAACATCACCAACATACCCTCTCCAAAGCGTAAATCAAAGGGGGGGAACGACATGTTCTAGATCAATGTCTGTCTAGCTAACTCCCTTTCTATAATGTAAAAATGAACTAAAAGGCCAAGATTGTGATCTTAAAAAAACAAAAGACAGGTTCTAGATCACTGTCTGTCTAGCTAGCTCCTTTTCTAAAAAAGTATAATATAAAGGCAGGGAAATAAATAAGGGCCCTATAAATAAAGTTGGAGTAGTAATTGGAAAAGAAATCAGTGGCAAGCATGATGAATGAACAAATATCTTAATAAAAACTCACGGACGATATATGAGCAAACTAAATATCTAGATCTGGACCTATCATTTAAGCTAACCAAGCAGAAACGAACAAAGAATTTGAAAGAATGGTCTGACAAAAAGAAAGTGATGGACAGGAGTTCAGGAGACGATGACGGCTAACGAAGAACGAAGGAGAATAAGAAACGAACAAAAAAAAAACAGGATCTAGAACGACAAAATTGAGAACAAGAATGCGGAAGGCCTCCAAGTCGAGGTTGTAGCAACGAGGGGGGAATGAGCAGGAAGAATCGGGCATAGTGAACAGCGACGCCATGGCGGCGGGTCTCAGAACGGAACCGGGAACGACGACGCCGTGTCGGCCGCTTTCTGGACGAATCGATAAGCATGAGGGAGGGAATGGCGAAGAGAGAGCCATGGGGGTGACGGAATAGGCAGGGAGAAAACGGGCACAGTGAACAGCGACGCCATGGCGGCGGATCCGGGAACGACGACGCCGTGTCGGCGGCTTTGTGGACAAATCGAGGAGAAGCATGAGGGAGGGAATGGATGGATGGGAATGAAATGATGCGGAAGAGGGCTCAGGATGAGAAAGACGGGGAAGGATTCGGTAGAGCCGGGAAAGAGCGGAGGAAAGGGGTGTGTTGACCAGCGCAAATTCTAAAGCAAGAGTGGATGGTACCGATAAGGGAGGCGGCCGCAAGCCGTTGCGAGCGTGCTCATCCGAGAGAGGGTGCCCTGCTGTGGTGGTGGGGGGTGCCCTGGTGCTACCCTGCTGTGGTGGTGAGCAGTTGTGCAGGCCATACCCTAGAGCATTGAAGAAAAATACTCTGTCCCAAACTGAGTGTTGTTTTTTTTACTTTCACATATTGTATTTGACCATTCGCTTTATTTGACCAGCCACAGCTTTGATTATGATAAGTACCAGTTCTCACGCACATTCTCAAAAACATGTGCTCATGTGCATCAGCAAACATGTAAGTTCCCTCCTGATCCCAAGATACTGTTGCTGAATTGTTACCTTGTTGCTTGCTTGAAGTATTCACCAATAATTAAACAGTCTCAAACACTTTTCAGGCCTCAATAGGCTCTTAAGGATTGTTTGAAGCTGCCCTCCCTGTTGTAGTTGATAGTTATAACATTACATATTGTTTGAAGTGATTATATGTAAAGACCTTGAACCTGCCCTCCATGTTGTAGGTTGATAATTGTATCATTACAGTTAAATCAATCGCTTGCTGATAGGAACTCTAATCCTACCAGCAATGCGGCGGAGATTGTAGGGGTGAGGAGCTGCTGGACGGGAACGGCAGCGGCGCTGGGGCGCCGTGATTGCGAGATTGCGAGAGAAGGAGAGAGGATGGCTAGGGTTTCTGGTAAGTCTCCCGGCTCCCTAAGGAAGCCGAGCAAATCTGATTGCTCTTGCTTAATTCTCCATCAATCCATGATTACAAATATATAGCCTATGAGATCCTATCCTTTAGGAAATAACTAAACTATTTAAGGAAATATAAATAATATAGGATAATTGGGCAATTAGACCACTAATGGGCCTAATTCCCTGCTGAGCCCGACATAACATCTCTTCCCGCCTGGAGAAACAGCTAGTCCTCGAGCTGAAACTTCAGGAGAGGTGGCGTCAGCCCACATCGGTCTCTTCCTGGAATGTAGCAGCAGTCGCCACCGCAGCTGGCACATCGTCGTCGAGGAAGTCGGCCGCCTCCAAGTAGAACAGTCGCTGACACTGGTGACAGCGGACGTAGGGCTCGTCACAATTGTAGCAAAGCCCTTGACGACGGCGCTCCAATTGCTCGGCCGGTGTGAGGCGACGGAAGGCAGGCGCTGGAGCTGGTGGTGGCGCGGGAGGAGCCAGTGGCGCCCCATCCGCCGGTGCAGGCAGCTCTGGCGCTCGTGGTCCCCCTAGTGGAGGCGCCGGCACCTGCAGCTGCTGGGGAGGGCGCACACCTCGTGGCGGAGGTGCTGGTGCGGCTGCAGCAGCGTGCCGCTCGAAGGCTCGGGCCAGGTACATGGCCGTCTGAAGATCCGGGGGGTCGCGCATCTCCACGTCCACCCGGATATGTTCAGGAAGGCCGCCGACGAAGAGCTCAGCCTTCTGCTGTGTCGAGACATTCCGGGCGCGACACAGCACTGTAGAAGGATAGCGGAACACCTCATACCCTTAGGGGTTAGGTGGCTTTATATATATAGTCATACATGACTTGGAGTACAAGTAAACATAATTACATAGGACTAGGACTCCTTAGGATATATACAAACTATATATCTAACATCCCCCCGCAGTCGAAGCGGGAGTATCTCGGACGCATACACTGGACCTAAACTCAGTAAACAACTGTACAGGCAGGCCCTTAGTCATGATGTCAGCGAACTGATGGGAGGATGGCACATGTAGCACGCGAAATTCACCAAGCGCAACCTTCTCGCGGACGAAGTGAATGTCGATCTCAATGTGCTTGGTCCGTCGGTGATGGACAGGGTTAGCTGTCATATACACAGCACTGACGTTGTCGCAGAAGACAACAGTAGCAGAGCATAGCGGCAGATGCAACTCCTGAAGTAACTGGCGCACCCAGCAACACTCGGCGACGGCGTGGGCAACAGCGCGGTATTCCGCTTCAGCACTGGAGCGAGAAACTGTAGACTGCCGCTTGGAGGACCATGACACCAGGTTGTCGCCGAGAAAGACGCAGTAGCCAGAAGTAGAACGCCGAGAATCGGGACACCCGGCCCAGTCAGCGTCGGAATACGCGGTGATGGACTGGACAGGGCCAGTCCCAATGTGAAGCCCGGTGGAGAGGGTGCCCTTGACATACCGAAGAATCCGCTTGACCAGCGCGACATGCGGCTCGCGGGGATCATGCATGAAGAGGCACGCCTGCTGAACAGCATAAGCCAGATCCGGTCGAGTCAAAGTCAAGTACTGTTGAGCACCAGTGAGGCGGCGATACTCAGACGGATCGGCGACAGGAGCACCATCAGAGGCAGACAGCTTGGCCTTGAGTCCACTGGTGTCGACGTAGGGTGGCACTCTGCCATGCCAGCGCGCTGGAGCAACTCGGCAGCGTACTGACGCTGAGACAGGAACAGACCTTCGGAGGAGCGCGTGACGGAGATGCCAAGGAAGGTCATCGCAAACTCAGAGCGCAGACGCTCTGTGATGCGAGTACGGAGTGCAGAAGACGAGGCCGTCAGGATGACGTCGTCGACGTAGAGCAGCAGGTAGGCGACACCATCAGTCTCTTTATAAATAAAGAGAGATGCATCGGAGGCAGACAGGCGGAAGCCGAGTGTGCGAAGATGCGCGGCGAAGCGCTGGTGCCAAGCACGGGGAGCCTGCTTCAGGCCATACAGCGAGTTTTGCAGCAGACACGTAATCAGGCGCTGAGGGATCAACGAAGCTGGGCGGCTGCTGACAATAGACCGTCTCATCGAGATGACCATGAAGAAAGGCATTCTTCACGTCAAGCTGATGTAGGGGCCAGGAGCGCGAGACGGCAATGCTGAGGACGATGCGGATCGTGGCCGGCTTGACGACTGGACTGAACGTCTCGTCGTAGTCGATGCCATGCTGCTGGGAGAACCCGCGAACCACCCAGCGCGCCTTGTGGCGAGCGAGCGTGCCATCAGAATGGAACTTGTGCCGAAAGATCCATTTGCCGGTGACGATGTTGGCGCGGGGTGGGCGAGGAACCAGGCGCTAGGTGCCGTTGTCAATGAGCGCCTGGTACTCGTCGGCCATGGCCGCACGCCACTGTGGATCGGCGAGGGCGCTGCGGTAGTCGTGTGGCAGCGGTAAGGCGGTGGTGACGAAGGCACTGCTATAGTCGACGGGTGTGATGGCGCCCGTCTGGAGCCGAGTCGAAGGACGAACAGTACCGGAGGGAGGTACTGCACCAGTGTCGGACACCCCAGCAGTACTGGGCACGGCTGCTCGACCTCCGGGCGCCTGGGCAGTGCCGCTGGGCGCCAAGGCGGGGCTGCTAGGCGCCTGGGCAGGGCTGCTGGGTGCCTGGGCAGAGCCGCTAGGCACCTGTGCAAGGGCAGAGGGCGCCGCTCGTAGACGTGACCGAAGCGACTCGGCGGTGGCGGCGGTGGGCATGCTGCGCTGACCGGCGGGGCAGCAGGGCGCCGCTCGTAGATTCGGCCGAAGCGACCCGGCGGCGGTACCGGAGGGCCGCAGGAATTACGGTGGGGTCGTCGATCGGAGCGCCGGACGGGGGCACAGGGCCACGCCTGCCAGGCGGAGCCTGCTGCGACAGCAGAAAGTCGCTGTCGTCATCGAGGAAGTCGAGAGAGCTTGCCGGAGTCGAACCTGCAGTGTTAGTGGCATACGAAAAAGACGACTCGTCGAAAACAACATGCCGGGAGATGATTATGCGCTGCGTGGAGATGTCCAGGCAGCGGTATCCCTTGTGGGAAGAGGGATAACCAAGGAAAACGCAGGCAGCGGAGCGGGGGGCAAGCTTATGGGTGGAGGTGGCTGAGAGGTTCGGGTAACACAGACAGCCGAACACGCGAAGGTGGGACAGGTCGGGAGACTTGCCGAATAGGCGGGAGAAGGGAATCTCGGCACCGACGGCCGAGCAGGGCCGGCGGTTGAGAAGGTATGTGGTTGTGTTAAATGCTTCAGCCCAATAGGCTGGGGGCATGGAGGCATGAAGAAGCATGGTGCGAATGATGTTATTAATGGTTCGAATTAGGCACTCTGCCTTTCCGTTCTGAGCGGAAGTGTATGGGCAAGATAGGCGCAGGAGGATGCCATGGGCAGCAAGGAACCGGGCGGTGGCGTTGTTGACAAACTCAGTGCCGTTATCCGCTTGGAAGCACTTAACAGGGAGGCTGAACTGAGTGCGTGCGTAGGCGCAGAAATCCACGAGATGTTGATGCACATCGGATTTGCGTCGAATGGGAAACGTCCAGCAATAATGAGTATAATCATCCAATATGGCAAGGTAATATGAATGATGTGACAGAACCGCCTAAATCACATGGCCCACAGACGCTGTCATTGTCACTCATGACCTCTGACAGCGGGTCCGCGTCCCAAATGATCTAGAAGGTTCTGCCGGGCTATATTAGCGCCCGATTTTCTCCAACAGGATCCCATTGCGAAGTCATTACAGAATTACAACATTTCATAATAAATTACATCAGAGTGAAAATGCGGAAAGATTATAAGGTACTTAGATTACAAACCGTTTGTCCAAATACGATTGAAGTACGAATATTACAGACCATAAATAAAATAAGTAGCAGTAGAATAACGATACAACATTATTAAGTATTTAACGATAAGAACCCTGCCCACGGGTTCGGCATTACTCCTCCTCACATCCCTCCTGTACCACTGTTACACAGCAAGGGGCGAAACAAACCTCCGGCTGCTGCGTCCCTGCAACATGGGGTTAACAAACCCTGAGTACTGGGGTACTCCGCAAGACTTACCCGACTAAGAAAAAGGATTGAGACTCAGGAATGCAGGCTGAGGGGAGTCAAGGTAAGGCCGGAGCAAGAGTCAAGAGTTTTGCAGAAAAGCATTACTAACTTATTTCAATATTTTAACTCAGTCTTATTTTAATCATATCCATATATCCAAATTCCTTTTCATATATCATTATACCTTCAAAATTCTTACTCATTCTCAAAACACCTAGTTTCGAACCACTTTTCAATTGTAGGTCAAAGGATCAAGTCTCCATATCCGAGGAGCAACGACGATTCGAATCGATTAGTACCCAGCTGGGGATTCCTATCCACACTGCATATGTAGCACTTAAGCTTGCATATACCAACTCCGGCTACCACGATTTTTCTACCCCTGAACCGGTCCTGCGCCACCCGAGAACACAGTACTCCTCTCCTCTCCAGGCACGCCGGCCACGAGGGTACACGCTGCTCTCGCCATCTCTCCACTCCCAGTGCGTGGTTGTCGGTTCAAGTAGTAGAGCCACCGGAGTCAGAGCTTTCCGTAGTATGTGGCTAGTTGCAAGTTCTCGATCACAGCAGGCCTACAACGAACGGTCCCTAATTCTTTTTCCGCCGGCGACAGTGTATTGGGACTCTAACCCAAGTACAAGTATCCCAACGGTTTTCAAATCCCTTTTTCGCCGGTGGTCAAGCATTGGGACTCTAACCCAAGTTCACAACCAACCAACGGAAAACCCCTTTCCGACGGATACGGTGCATCGGGGCTGCTACCCAAGTACACAATTTCCGAACGGACTCATGCCCCTTTTTCCTTTTCTCATGATTCATAATTGTCACATTAAAATAGCCTTTTTACGCAAAATCTAAATTGATTAAGCAGGACTAAGCATTTTCGAACATTTTTATTTTTAAACAGGTTTTCGGGATATTATGTATCAAGGCAGGTAATGCATCAATATAGGAGACAAACAACTCCTAACAACCTAATGCAATAATAGACTCAAGTGATAAATAATTTTATAAAACACAAGGCGGGGCTGAATGCACCGGAGCTTGCCTTGAATCGTGTACAGCGTCGGGTCGGGATCAGTCCCGCAGATGTCGAACCCTTGGATGACTTCTGGAGTGGCCTCCTCAGTAGTAGTCTCGACCTGGACCTCCTCGGGAACGGGCACTACACGTATGCAATGATGTATGCTTAGTATGGCATGAGGGCAACAAATGAAATGCTTGAAAGTAAACCATTAATACCTTGAGTACAACTTTCTTTCACGGTAAAGTTGTAAACAATTTACGGAAGGTAAAAACAATGTTTCCTACTTTTGTTTTATTGACCATTTTAACGGTCACAGAAAGCCGCTACACAGCTTTTCTACAACTAACAAGCAACCCTAATACTTCTGTCAAGGATCACTATGGTGAAAGACCCTTGAAACCAATCAATCCAAAATCACACCAAACAACAGGGATTATTTGCTTAGATTAATTATACTATTCAAATACCCCACAACTAGTAAACAAGTGTCCTAACAGTTTCCAAATGAGCTCAAACTTACCCAACAGATAGATCTTACTCTAAAATAGTACCACGTAAATTTTCATGATTTTTGGATAATTCTGGAATTTATTAAAATTGCTCAAAGTTACATTTACTAATTAATATACTGATTTTTAGTTCCCACAGAACACATCCAAACACTATATCTAGTATTTTTATAAAATACTACATGTTCCAGAGAGTACTCACAATTATTTTCATAATTTTTAGATTAACAGGAATATTCCTATAAAAATGACAAATATAAGTACTATTCATTCAAAATTAAAATGGAAAATCCACTGGAAATCCCTCCAAAATAAAGAAAAACACTTCGGCCCGAGGCGGCCCAACATCGTCGGGCCGGCCCAACTCCACCCGCGCGATCGCCCGCGCGCGCGCGCACCCAGGGACGCTGACAGGCCGGGCCCGCCTGTCAGCTCCTTCTTCCACCTCGCGCGGCCGTGCGCGCGCACACCCTCGGCGGGACGGCGACCAAGTTCCGGCCGCGGGGACGCCGGGGAACTAAAGGAAAAGGGCCAGGAAGGATCGGGAGCTCACCACGGCTCTATTCCGACGGCTGGCCGAGGCTGAGATGGTAACACAGCATGATAATAGAGGATGAGAGAGGAATCTATGACACAGCAGATGATAACACATATGAGCAAGCACAATCATCCCCAAATTTAACCGAGCTTGCACATGGACCAATCTATGGATTCACAGATATACTAGACAAAGACATGGAAATTCGCAATCGATCAACTCACATTCGTCTCAAGGAAGATTTGATAGAGCACATATGGCAAAAATTCAGTACACAGCAGCATCAAGCACACCAAGAGTAGAGTCTCATCCATGAAATTTTATAATAATGTGTCAGCTAGATTATGGCTTATCCAATTAATTTAGGATTGTGTATTTCCATTGAGTTAATTTGTAATCGTATCTGAAGTCAGAGAATTGTATTTTATTTTCCTTTCATTGGTCTCAGTTTGCAACAGAAGTAGAACTATATTTTGTTTTCTTTCCATGGGTCTCAGTTTGCAACAGAAGTAGAACTATATTTTGTTTTCTTTTCATGGCTCTTAGTTTGCAACACACTGGAACTACTAGCTTCAAACAACTGTATGTGCGAACTAGAACTACATAATATACCAGATACGGAGTACATGTATTTAAAAAAAAATGAAGTACATGTACCTAAGCGCAGGCTTGTACAGGTTGCCGTGCGTCCGTGAACTGGCCTTCTGGGTCACCAGCCGTCCGCTCGCCATGGACTAGGAGGTCGCTGCGCTGGCCGTGTGCGAGGATGCCTCACCCCAGGTCGTCGCGCTAGGCGTCCATGTACTGCTCTTCTGGGACGATGGCCGTCTACGCGCCATCGGCGAGGAGGTCGCCACGCCGGGCGTCCACGAGGTGGCCGCACTCCAAGTTGCTGGCCGTCCGTGAGGAGGCAGCGTCCCAGTTCATCGTCAAGGCGCCCGCGAGATCCCAAAAAGAACCCCGATCTGACTTTGTAGGCTTATCAGGACATGGAAGTTGCAGGATCCTAGTAGATGGAACACTCGATGAGTTACAGATGAAAGGGCATAGTGAGATTTGGTGGAAGAATTGAGATCGAGGACAAGACGGAGACGACGGAGGCAGCGGCGGACAGGATGAGGACGGACCTCTCCTGGAACTCGCGCGAACGAAGATGAGGTTGGGGCCGATATTTTTTATTCACCGTGGGACCCATAGCTATGGACTGGATACATTGTGCTGCACAACTTAACTATTGCTACCTGCTGTGGGACCCACCACTATGGACTGGTTGAGTAATATACATTGCTGTTGCTCTGAGCAAGTTTCTTGGGGTCCGCGCCGGTGAGGTGAGGGCAGTCTGGCTGACAAACCAAACGCGTCCTTTACGTCGGATCTGAGAGAGGAAGGAGCAAGGAGGAGGGAGGAGGGACGGAGAGAGTGAAAGAGGGAGGAAGCACGGAGGAGGGAGGTAGGGCCCGTTCGGATCCGTTGCTCAGCCGGGCTATTCCCATCTTATTTTGCTGGGCAAGGATATCTGTTTGGTACTGTCCTAAAAACTCACTTTGCTAGGTAAACTCGCCGCTGCGGGCTGGAAAACCTGGCGAGCCAATTCGGCTCTCCGGCATCGGCGAAGCGAGCACCGAGCGAGGGAAAAAGCGCGGGGCGCAAAAATTTTGCGCGAACGCCGCGGATGGCCGGGTGCTTAGGGTCACCATCCTTATTAATCATACGCCCGCCCAGGTACCCTCTCGTCTCCCCCTCTCTCCATTCACAGGTATGTTCGCATCAATTAGCAGCTTCCCCTTTCTTATCCTCTGCAAATCCATAGTCTTTCCCATCCTTCCCCCCTCTGATTCCATCTTTTCTTGTGCAGATCTGGGGTCTTCCCTATATTTCTCATCCAATCACCTAATCCTTGGTCCGGATCTATGCTGTAGCAGTCCTGTTCGAGGTAATTTCAAGTCCTGTTTTACCTTCACAATATTCTATAGATTTGATGCACGGATTTGTTTTCTCCTATAACCAATTTTTGTTATAAGAGATTAGTGTCGTTCCTTGCAAGTTATTGCATTTTCACACTTGTACCTACGTATTCATGCATTTTTGTACTGTCTTCTTGCCCTTGTAAGGAAAAGAAAAAGTTTAGCCTAACATAAATGTTCAGAGTGAAAAATCTTACTTCTCTTGACTACTAATAATTGTTCAGAATAGCAAAAGATCTTACTTCTCTTGACTATTAAAAAGGTCTAGCGTTGTACTATTTTTGCTTTTTGGCTTGACATCTCGTTATTACTTAGATGGACAATGGTTCAGAGTTCAGGAGAAAACTGGCTTTTATGACTGCATGTATGGTGGCATATTGGGCAGTAATCTGCTATATGCATAACAGACTTAGTCCTGTGAGGTATTCTATTTTAGAGAGGAATAGAGAAAGGATGAAATACTTGCAGAAATTATATTGTGGCCAGAATTCAGACTGCCTTAATCTTCTCAGAATGAATAAAGATGTATTCTTCAATCTATGCACCAAGTTTTGTTCTATGGATGCACTCCAAGATACTTGTCATTGCTCAGTTGAGGAACAAGTTGCCATGTTTATTCAAACCGTAGGCCACAGTAAAAAGAATAGCGATATAAAATTTCATTTTACAAGGTCGCCTGAAACTGTTACTAGATATTTTAATGAAGTTTTATATGTAATTGGACAACTTAGACCTGAGATGCTTAGACATAGATCAATGGACATACCTTCAAAATCAGAAACAACTCAAGATTTTACCCATATTTTGAGGTATGCTTCACCCATTCAACAGCTAACATGCTAACTAATTTATTCGTAAATAAATTTACAAGTGCCTAATTTATTATTCTAGGATTGTATTGGTGCTATCGATGGAACCCATATACCCTGCAATGTTCCTTCAAGACTGGCAGATCGTTTCCGTGGTAGAAAGCCTTTCACAACCTAAAATGTGCTAGTAGCTGTTGATTTTGATTTGATGTTCACTTATGTGAGTGCTGGTTGGGAAGGATCTGCTCATGATTCTACTGTCTTGAGGCACTCTCTTGACCATCCAAATGGCCTTCGTGTTTCAGAAGGTTTGCCTACTTCTTTTCATGCATTTGCATGATAAAAATATAGCATCTGTTTTGATAAATTTAAATTTATGTTAGGTAAATATTATCTAGCAGACGCTGGATATGCAGCCATACCGGGCTTCTTACCCCCATATCGTCAAGTTCGCTACCATTTACAAAGGCAGATGACTCAGCTCAGGGATGTTATTGCAAATAAAATGTTTGAAAATAGAAACTCAAATATTAGAGATGATTCTTAATTTTCTCTGATGGGGCTGTACTATTATTCATGTGTCTTTATTGTACCTTCTTAGATACGTGTACCAGAATAATATTTGTGATGTTATTTTGAGTTGCACCTACATTTAGATTGATGTATGGCTTTTGTCCAAGAACTTTGGCTTAATGAATGCTTTGAGAGCAATGTTTTAAATGTCATACAAATCCTGAGTTGTCATGTGTAGATGGTTGCAAACAGTGTGATGTGGCAGCCCAAGGAAGTGGAGGATCTCCTTCTCTATTTCAAAGAAAAAATCCAAGAGTGTGGGAAGGCCTTGGTTCTGAGGGATGTGCATCATGAGGAATGTGCTAAAAAACTCAATGAGAAATATGGCTCTAACTTCACAGGAAGACAAGTCTACAACAAGTACCACAAGCTCAAGCCAGAATGGAAGGTGATTATATGGAGGCAAAGGCTGCAAGTGGTGCGAGTTTTGATGATGTCCAAAAGAAGATAATCTATGATGAAATTGAGGTTGTGAAGATGAAATCTGTAAGTACGTTGTCTCATTTTTTTTTTTCTTAGATACAGTTTTTCAATCGCAAACTAATGTAATTCCTATGCCAAATGTAGAATGGTGACAAAAGAGCCAAGTATTTTAATGTGCCAATTCTGTGCTATGATGAGATGGAGTTCGTCTTCACAGGAAAACATGCTACTGGAGAATTTAGTGTGCTTCAAACACCTTTTGATCGCCCACCAAGACAGGATGATGATTTCACTGACTATGGTACAAATTTTCAGCAAGAACAATTTGATGTGGACAATGACCCTTCTCAGCACTATGACTCAGATACTCTTCCAGATTTCAATAGTCCTGCCTCAGCTGGTTCCAAGCGGCAGCCTGAAGAAAAGGAGAAGAAAAGGAAGCGTGCCAAAGATGATTATGTGATGGTTCAAGATGTCAGTGGCACTATGAACAAGATGTCTGACACTATGCACCTAACTCATTTCACTGACCCAAATGAGGCAATTTACAAGTTCATTGACAAAATGAATGAGTATCCTTTGCTCGTACGCCTTGATATACAGACTTATCTTGCTAACAATGTTAGGATTGCTAGCATGTTGAAGGGGCGTCCAGAGGAAAGCATCAAAGAGTGGGTTGCAAGGTGGGTCATGGAACGCTATCCTTTGGAGCAAGTTCTTCAGATGACTGCAGTTAGTGCTCACAGTAGTCACTGACTAGTTTAGCTTTTGATAGTATGGAAAACTATGACATATGGTATATTTTGGTACTCTTCTGTAACTAAATATAGCGGTGTATATTGTGACCGTATGAAGGTATAGACTTATGGTGCTGTATGTTGGCTGCACTATATGATAGAAGCAGCGTATTGTATATTTTGGCTCCATGCAGCGATATTTAGCATAATATGTATGTTGCCAACAATATATATATGTATAAATGTATTTTGGCTATATGACATACAAGGGGATATCCCCTGGTGTATGCTCTTCGCTGATGATGTGGTGCTAGTTGATGAGAGTAGGGCAGGGGTTAATAGGAAGTTAGAGCTGTGAAGGCACACACTAGAGTCAAAAGGGTTCAGACTTAGTAGGACCAAGACCGAGTACATGATGTGCGGTTTCAGCGCAGCTAGACACGAGGCTGGAGAGGTTAACCTCGATGGACAAGTGGTGGCCAAGAGGGATGCTTTTCGGTATCTAGGATTGATATTACAAAAGGATGGCGACATTGATGAAGATGTGAAGCATAGAATTTTAGCCGGTTGGTTGAAATGGCGTCAAGTTTCTGGTGTCCTCTGTGACAAGAGGGTGCCACAAAAACTAAAAGGTAAGTTCTATAGGACAGCGATTCGCCCGGCGATGCTTTACGGTGCCGAATGTTGGCCTACAAAAAGACGACATGTCCAACAACTGAGTGTAACAGAGATGCGTATGTTGCGCTGGTTCTGTGGGTACACAAGAAGGGATAGAGTCCGGAACGAAGACATTCGGGATAGGGTCGGGGTGGCACCAATTGAGGAGAAATTAATTCAACATCTGTTGAGATGGTTTGGGCATGTCCAACGGAGGCCTCCTGAGGCGCCGGTGCGTAGTGGGGTTCTAAAGCGGGCCGATGATGTTAAGAGGGGTAGAGGTCGACCTAAACTGACTTGGGACGAGTCAGTTAAGAGAGACCTCAAGGAGTGGAATATATCCAAGGAATTAGCTATGGACAGGAGCGCTGGGAGATTAGCAATTAGTGTGCCTGAACCGTGACCTTTGTTCTCTTGTATGCTTATCCCTTTCTCTATACCTTTCACCTTCTGCCCGTTTTGTGTTGCTCTTATCTTTGCCTCTTGTGGGTTTTATCTCTAGCCTACCCCAACGTGTTTGGGACAAAAGGCTATGTTGTTGTTGTTGTATGACATTAAAACTGTGTAGTAAACCTGGGATTGTTCTTTAATTATATGTACTGTAAACTTCCAAGATAGCAGAGTGCTGAGTGTACAGAACAACAAAACCAAAAACTTTGGCAGCACAAGCAATATTTCAGCTAGAAAACCAAACAACTAGCTCTGTAATCTTGCTTGGCCAGGCTAGTTTTCAGCTACGAAACCAAACAACTAGCTCTGTAATCTTGCCTAGCTAGGCAAAAGAACCAAACAACCCACCTTGCTGGATATAACTGTACCAGGTCAAGTTAGTTTGTCCAGCAATGCATGGTGAGATGAAGCTAAAGATCCAAACGGACCCGTAGAAGACGAGACGACGGCAGAGTGAGGCACAGGTAGGAAGGAGGAAGGAGCAGGGAGGACGGAGGTAGAGGAGGAATGGAATGAAGAAGGGGAGAGGAATGGGACGAAGGGAATGAAGGTGATCGAGAAGCTGCACCTGATCGATTAGCAGCAATGGTACACCTCCCGCCGGTATCTCAGCCATCTTCTGGCCTATGCGTAAGAGTAAGACCCCACCAGCAGCGGGGCAGTGACTCCACCACCGTGGCAATGTCGGCGGTGGCCGCGCCGCCCTCCATGTTCGCTCCGCCGACAACACGGCTCTCTGCTCCGTCCATCGCGATGAACATCAGACACACAATGTCGGCAGAACCACCGATCGTCATGGCCGAGAGAGGGATGAAGATGAATGATGAGATGTAGGCGAGCATGTGGTGGGAGATTCAGGGTGCCAGCGACTGGGCCAGCCTGGTGGAGCCCCTGCACCCACTTCTCCGCGCCGAGATTGTCCGGTACGGCGAGCTCGTAGCAGCTACAAGGCGTTCGACCACAACACATGCACCAAGCATTACCTCAACTGCAAGTACGGCAAGGCACGGATGCTTGAGGCTGGGCTATCGGCATGGCCGGCACTGGGTACAACATCACGAGGTACATATATGCTACACTGGACATTGCGCTTCCTGGAGCGGCGGGACCATATGCCCGAGCCGCTGGATCGGATACGTGGCGGTCGCGTCCAACAAGACATCGTGCCGGCTCGGGCGTTGTGACATCGTCATTTCCTTCCATGGCACAGTCACCGGCTCGGAGTGGGCGGCCAACATGATGAGCTCCTTCGAGTAGGCGAGGTTTGATCCGGTGGACCCACGCCCGGACGTGAAGGTTCAAGGCCGAGTCTGGGTTACTCTCCATTTACACCTCCGATGATGCCACCTACCAGTACACCTGCGGCAGCTGCCGAAACCAGCTCCTTTCTGAGCTGACTCGCCTCATTAACAAATACAAACATGAGATCAGCATCATGCTGGCCGACCACAGCTAGCATGGGCAGCTCTCTCGCCCTCCTCTTGGCGAGCTAGGTCTCAACCGACATGGTTACGGCAACACTGTGCCCACCGTCTACTCTTTTACTGGCCCAAGGGTTGGCAACATGGGCTCTGTTCGATTCAGCTGAAAAGCTGAGCTGATTTGGGTTGAACCTGATTTGTCGTGAGGGGAAATACTGTTCCAAAACTAAAAAATATGTGCTATTTAGTTGAAGCGAACAGAGCCATGGGATTCAAGAATCGGCGCGACGAGCTCGGGGTAAAGGTGCTAAGGGTTGTAAATGTCCATGACCCTATCACCAAGTTGCCTGACATCTTCTTGAACGAGAAATTTTTTAGGGGAGGTTGGAGCTTCCATGGAAGTGTGCGTGCACTAGTACAGGATTGGGTTGTAGTCCCCGTTGGGAAGGGCATTTGCTCCCGGTTTCCCAACCAGGACTACAAATTCGGGACGAAAGGTTATTGACGGTAGTGATTGTATGATTTTACCCGTCAACTAATCATGAAAAAGGATATAATTGAGAGCCAACAAATAGAATAGGGTTTAAATTGACAGAATTTCACGAGTTTTAGTGAATCTATGTTTTTCAGGGACTATACAGGAAAAGAACCAAGAAGGGTCTGTGTAACACCACTGGTGTTACGATAACTAAAAACGGTCATGTCATCATGATTGCATGTAATTCATCCCGTATAAGATCATTGTTACTGTGCATCATTAAGACAATTTTTATTTTCACATGTGAATGTGCTTAGTTACCTTTAAGTGACTTTATGATTTAAATAATTGTTTGTGTGTATGCTTCTAAATCCAAATAGAAAATAAAAAGGAAAACAATTAAAAACTCTAATCGGACCCGAAACCCTAAATCAAAAACTAAATAGAATCAAGTGTTGGGCCTTAAACAAAAGTTGTAAATCTTTAAAAGTTGAGCAACTTCTATTTTGGGTGATTTTGAAGTTATTAAGAATAAATTCAAAATAAAACCTTAGTTTATAATTCAAAGTTTAAATTTAAAATATAAATTCAAAAAAAATAGCAAGAATCTGGTAATACTTCCTTAATAAAAGTTTTAGCCCTTTCAAAATGGAACAACTTTTATTTTTGGAGATTTTGAAGTTCTGTTGTGGAAATTTTAATTAAACCCAAAACAATACCTTGAAATTTGAATTTGAAGTATCAATTCAAAAATTATTAAGAATTTGACAAAACTTCCTTAATAAGAGTTGTAGAACTCACTGAGTAGAACAACTTCTATTTTGATCAATTTTCAACTTGTTGAGAAAAAATAAAAGTAATTTTGAAAATACAGTTTAAATTTAAAATTTGGATTTACCCCCTTTTTCATATTTTCAAATTGGTGCGGAATTTGAATATGGTCCGAAAAGCAAAAATGATCTTCACAAAGTTTGGCATGACTTTTATTTTTAGAATTTTTCCTGTTGTTATATAAAATAGGGAGATCTAGTTCAAAATAGAAGTTGACCTTTTTCATCCTAGGTACAGTAGAGAGGGGGGACTGGCTCTGTTCCTGCCCAGGTGCAGGCACGCGTGCGCGCGCCGGCCACCGGCGATGCCCGGGGCCGGCCGGCCGCGTGTCGCCATCGGGGCCGGGCCCGTAGGGGCCATCTCCGCGTCATGCGTCCGTTTCCTCTATATATATATAGCCGGTCGTCGCCGTTTTCTTCTCCCTTTCCACCATTCCCGCTGCCGACCGAGCTTCGGTCCATGTCCAAATTGGTGCTGCTCAGGGATTCGTCATCCAATTCCACTAGCCACTAAGCTCGTCATGTCCTAGCGCCTCGATTGAGTCTGTTTGTGTTGGTGCTAGTGACCGGGGTAGGTTTCATCGCCCGTTCTCTTCCCCGGCTCCGGTGGAGGTCATCGCCGTGCCGCTCCACCGCATCGCGGAGGCACTGTGGTGGGTCCTCTACCACCTTTCTTGGTGTTTTGGGTTCACCTAAGCCCCGTGATGCTCATGCTTGCGTTATTTTTCTCGGTGAAGCACAGGGTCCGCCGGAACGCAGTTGCCGATCTCGCTGCGTGCCACCGCGCCCGCCACCGACGCCACCGGTAAGTTTTGAATCATCCCCATCCCCAACTGGCGCGCGCATGAGAGTTATAGTGATTCCCTAAATCTTATAACGTTCCCTATTTGAACTTTACCGAGCCGATTTGCCCGGAACTCGTAGCGCCGCCGTGGTCCGAGTCGCCATGGCCGCCAAGGTCATTGGCAAGCTCGCGCTCGAGTCCTAGGCCATGCTTGGGATCCTTGGTTGGGTTCGAGATGGCGTGTCCGTGTCCTCGCCGTCGCCGGAGTGGTCGCCGGTGACGTGCTGCCGCGGCTAGCCTCCGCGCGTGCGCGCGTGGGCTGCCTGTGCCCGAGCGGGAGGTAGAAGAAGATGCCAGGCTGGGCCTGTTGGGCCGGCCCAGCGACGCGGGAAGGCGACCGAGCGCAGGGCAAGCTCGGGCAGGTCAAGTGGGCTGGCCTGTACCGAGCTGGGCCGACTTGGGCTACTTTGGGATTTGGCATTTTCCGGTGGATTTAATTGTGTTTTTCATTTACTAGGTAAATAAACAGTATTGCATTTTATTATTTTTGTAGGAAATTATTCACTACTCCAAAAATCACGAAAATATTTACATATACTCTCTGTTATGTGCATTATTTAATAATAATATTAAATAACTAATTTGAGCACTTTCTGGATGTAGTAAAATCTGTATTTTTAATTAACAAATGAAGATTCCATGAATTTTGTAGGCTAAAATGATTATCCAAAAATCTTGAGAGTTAGTTTGGTACTGTTTTAGGTTAAGGTACATATGTAGAAAAAGTTTGGATCTATTTTGATAAATTTTACTTAAATAATTAATTCAAACTTGAATTAGGGATTTAGAATTTTTAATAGAAGATAATATGAATTAGGAATACGATTAGTTTAGTATTTGATTACTTTTGGAGATTTGTTTGGAGACCATCAGGCACTTAACCCTTGCTGTCCCATGGCATGAAATGAGGGACTTAATGTAATTATAGTCTCTATGCATGATTGAATAAAACTCTAAGTAATACACAATAAAAGCAATATCAATATTTATAACTTGGAGTTGGGTGTGACTTTTGGATGTCCCTGGGTCATTAATTGGAGATGATCCTCGGCACTTTAATTAGTTGCTTGAGTTCTGAATTAAATTGTTAATTAAACATATTAGTGATTTATGTTTACACATATGATAATAGGGTTTCATGAATCGCTTAAGTAAGTACTTTTAGTTTGTCATAGGAAGTAATTCGACTTTCAACGACTGTTAAAAGGGTCAATAAAATAACTTAGTTAATTAGTTTCGTTGACTTGCAACTTTATCGTGAAGGAAAGTTGTACTTAACTTTCAAATTAAGTTACTTTCTATTGATCAGTGATTTTGTGCATTTCCTGCATCATGACATGCATATCATCATGTTAAGTGTTGCATTATTATTTCGTGTAGGGAACGCGTGGTGATTATTATTTGAAGCGAGTCTCGAGTTAGGTCTTCACTCGGTGGACATGGGTCTTCTCGGTGATCAGCTTCAGGATTCGATCTACTCCAAGCAACAGGCAAGTCCCGCTGCATTCAGCCCTTTCTTGTGATTTACAAAATGTTTATAACTTGAGTTAATCTATTGCATTAAGTTGATAGGAGTTGTGTGATAACCCAATTGCTACATTACCATCCTTGACCACTTATCATAACCTGAGAATCTGATTTAATAAAGTATTTGAAAAATGTTTAGTCATGCTTAATAATTAGATTTGCGAAAATGCTATTTTAAATTGTTATGATATGAAACAAATGAATCATATTATGGGAATGGTATTGTCCTCGTTTGTTGATGGTGCGCTTGGCCAGTCCATCATCATCAACAGGGATGGGTTTTTCATTTGGTTGGCCATCTGTTTGGGTTAGAGTCTCAACTATTGTCGCCATCAGAAAAGGGATGTGAAAACCGGGTGGTCACTAATGTACTTGGGTTAGAGTCCCAATGCATGGTGTCCAACGGAAAAATATTTAGGGACCATTCGTTGTCGGCCTACTGTGATCATGACTTTACAACTAGCCACATACTACGGAAAGCCTCTGACTCCGGTGGCTCTACTGCTGGAACCGACAACCACGCACTGGGAGTGGAGAGATGGCGAGAGTAACGTGTACCCTCGTGGCCGGCGTGCCTGGAGACTAGAGGAGTACTGTGCTCTCAGGTGGCGCAGGATTGGTTTCGGGGTATGAAAAGCCGTGGTAGGCGGGTTGGTATATGCAAGCTTAAGTGCTATATATGCAGTGTGGGTAGGGATCCCCAGCTGGGTACTTCTAGATTCGAATCGACGTTACTCCTCGGTTAATGGAGACATGATTTTCACACTTACAGCGAAGAGTGGTTCGGAACTAGGATGTTTTGAGAATGAATAAGTTGATGAAATTGAGGAATATTGAGAAAGAACTAAATGCTATTGTTATTATATAAAATAACATTGAGTAAAATCTTAAAAATAGGATAGTATTACTTTTCCGTAAAAATACTTTGACTCTTACTAAGCCTTACCTTGACTCCGCTCAGCTTGCATTCCTGAGTCTCATTTCTTTTTCTTAGTCGGGTAAGTCTTGCGGAGTACCCTAATACTCAGGGTTTGTTAACCCCTGTTGCAGGTAAGTTGAGTATACAGTTTTACGTGGGACCGTGCCGGTTGACGGATCGTGCATGGATGAAGATGTGTATAACCCTTGGGCAAGGTGTCTAGTTATATGATGCTACTCCACTACTCCACTACGGAACTCCGGTTGGGATAATGTAATTTATAATTGAAATCTATATTTATGTAATACTTCCGCACTCTTAACTCTGATTTATTTTATTTGTGTAAACTGTTGTAATACTGCAATGCTTACGATGAGATGCTCGGGAGGTTAGGGTTTCCTAGGGAACCCAGCAGGCCACCTGGATCAAGGGGAACTCGTGCAGACTGATCGTGGGTTCTTAGGGACGATGACGGTGCACGTGGGCCCTATGATTAAGGCGGTTCTGTCACAACCTGTTGACACTTCGTAGCGTAATCACCAGAAACAGGGTGTTATGCTATCTCTGATAACGGCGCCAGAAGTGCTTGGGGGTATTTCTTAAGTCTATTGAATTATTCCGCAAGCGCATGGAATACACCGCTGTAGCACTTCACCCGGAAGTATTCCAAAGTATCATTATTTATTTTATCCCAAAGGAAAGTGTTGCTACGAATGATTAATAAAAGGGAGATCCTCAAGTCTACTACAACTTAGCACCAACTAGTGATAGGGGGTAATCGAAATAGAGAAAAGATAATGACACAAAAACAAGATAAGACTAAGGATAACTAGTAGAGTACAGTTAGGTGGGAGGACAACGAGTCAGTATAGGACTCCTATGACTCTTATTTTACTCCTGTGAACTTAACCTTAACAGATAGATGAAATAACTAGACTGCTACCTTACTTCTTGTATGTCAGGGATAGTCCGAGACAATAGAGGATACAACCTCTACCCGAAGCGGCTATACTCTTACAGGGAGCGTACCTTTTAAAAACTTGCCTAAAACACGTAGAGGGATACTAAGATTAGACAGCGCTGTCACCACCTGCTAGCACCCACTAACAATCCGTGCGACAAGCGGTAATCAAAGGCAAGACTTAGTATAAGCATCACGCTTATACTAATTCTCACTACTCTAATTGTGTAAAAGGCAACTAAAGCACCCTATAACAGACGATGAACATCACACAATAGCTGGTTACAGGATCACAATCTAGTATAAGATAACTATATTGCTAAGATAAGACACAACAATACTATAGATATGTTTACACCCAAATTCGGCAATTCTATTGCTAAAGAAATTTATAGGAGAAAGGCGATAAATTGATCGATATTTAGCTGAAGGTGGTGTATGGCAAGAAAAGGAAAGATAAATTATTTGATCGCTGGGAGCCAACATGGAGATGCTGCAAGCAAATAAGCGTGGCAACCGTAAAGCATCAGCTTAGAGAGTCCAATCCTATTCACGTAATGGTCACATGATGAAAAGGAAAGTTAGTTGCTCGTCAACACCTAAATAAGGGATATTTTATCATGTGGTATTTTTGGAATATGCGGAAGAAGGAAAAGAAGCGGATGAGTTGGCTTTGTGTTTGCATCCTCGTGAGGACTAATTACAACATACGGCATGCTGGACAAGTTAAAGCTGCACGAGATATTCGGGCCATGGACTCCTAGTCGTACTAGTATTAGACTCAAGTTAAACGGAGGAAGAATAGCCAAATTAATCGGGAAAGAGAATTACATTTTCAGGGTTTTTTTTACCGACCGGTAGCCGGTAACCGCCGGCCGGCGGTACCGGTATACCGGTCCGGTTTGACCGGTTACCGGTAGAAACCGGTCGAATTCAAATTTTGAGTTTGAACTCCAGTTCAATCGGTTCCGGACCGGTATACCGACCGGTTTGACCGGTTACCGGCCGGTTTGAGCGGTTTACCGACCGGTTTGGTGGTAACCGGTCGCATTTTTAAATTTCAGATTTATTTTTTAAAAAAAAATGCTAAAAAAATTTCTAAAAATAGTTCATGATTTATAGAATCCAATGATGTCAAAGTTTTTCAAATTTGAGTGCGTTTAGTATATTTTTCGACCTTCATGATTTAATGGGCCTAACGGGACTTAATGGGCCTTTTTTTTTTTACTTCGGGACTTCGAAAAAAATTCTAAATGTAGTCAAATTTGAAAAATTTTGACACCATTGGAATCTATAAATCATGAAGTATTTTTAGGAATTTTTTTACCATTTTTTCCACCGATTTTAAATTTGAAATTTCGGTTTTTTCAAACCGACCGGTACCGGTACCGGCCCGGACCGGTATGACCGGTAACCGGCCGGTTACCGCGGTAACCGATCGGTAAAAAAAACCCTGTACATTTTACATTCGGCTTGCACGCAAAGGATACTTCTGTACATGCATGTACGTGCACGCTCGTGTCAGAGGTCCATGTATTTTTAATATTTTTATTTTGTTTAGATATTTCTTTAGAGACAAGTTTGTAATAGCTTCAGGACTGGTATAAATATAAACCTCTGGCCATTGTAATCATCCCTATCAACAATCAATACAACATACTTTCGGCTCCGGCCAAACCCTTAGAAGTAGGAGTAACGTAGATCTCGGTGAGTTTTTCGAACAGGCTGGGTGTCATCCGGTGGAGCAGTCTTGTTTGTAAGTACCGTCATGCCTCTCTAAGTTTTGTCTCTTTAATGTCATCCGGTGGACATGGGAGCATGGCAGATCGAGGCTAATTCTTATTTGATATGAGTTTTAGCGTTATTCGGTGGACGTGAGCCTAGATCAGATAAGGGTTGGTTATCGATTCACGTTTATCTTTCTATTTAATCTATGTTTAGCGTTTCCGGTGGACGAGGGCTTAGATTGAGCTTGTTGATAGACATGGATTAGTTATTGGCTCTAACTAATGTGGCATCTTAGTTAGATTCATGAAGTTACCGATTTTGCTTAATGGTTATTTGTTATGTATTTATTTCAAGCATTATCACCTTTGCCCAATCTTGATCTATCTCCTATCGGCTCAAATCTCATGTTTCTATTTTGCTTTCATGATTAATTACTTGTCGAATAAAATATTGAAGTACGTAGATTTATTTATCATTAGCCGATTGGACTAGATCTTGATTGTATACAGGTTGCACTCAAGTAATAAGATAAATATCGCTCGAATCTGATAGCTAACGGATTTAAATCTGTCTCGATCCGCTCAATCCCCAACATTGTAAACGGTGAATTAAATATGTTAGTTTAAAGGATCCGAACAGTGCTCATCTTATAGGCTTGTATGTTGGCTGTATTCACCGAATCGGCTAAATAGCCGATTTCCCTTTTGTTTTGTACTCAGGCACTTCATATTAAACAAGTTTGACACATGCACATTAAATACGTTATGATCTGCCATATACATGAAAAATTACCTTTTATTAATGCATATAAATCGGTTATATGATATTCCAATGCCTATTTTTATGAAAATCGATTCATGCAAATCGGATATCGACTCTTTAGTCGATAGCCCAGAAAACAGGGTCCATGAGGCCGTATATTTGGAACTGGCTGGATACACCAGCTAGTTCCCGCTTGTGTTACTGGTCACAATCTTTTTTCTTGTCAATTGCAGGTCAAATTGACTGGCACGCTTGGGAGTCATCGACACTCTTTGACCGGGTTCGAAGGTAGCTAGATCTGCAGGAGCTCCAGTGCTTTTAAGGATCATTTCCGGCTTTGCTAGTGTGTTGAGCGCGGGAAACCATTTTTTTTGTGCCAATACACTTTTTGACACGCCCGACGAGACCACATGGTTTGTTCAGAAGTGAGAGAAATCAACTTCGGATATCGAATATCTCAAGCTTCCATATAATTATTGGCGTGAAGAAATCTGGCCATGATGCTTATACAAGGATAGACACATACCCATCTGGACGCAAGGCTAGCCGACGGATTATATTGTTAAGCATCGGTTACTAGTTGTCTGGGCGGGAGGAACGGAGGCCAACAAAAGTATTCGCTCAGATTATCTTCATCAACGGAGATTCGGCCAAGAGAGATAGGGATCGGATGTTCCACGGATGCTATATCGGCTAAACAGACAACTCCAAGTGCTTTGTTGAAGCCAGCCGATTGACTGCATCGACTATTAAAACAAATCCTAGAAAAACAATGAGGAAGTAGGGAAGCCGATGCCTCAGGGAAAAATGATGATGAATCCACATGCCGAGGAATAACCAAAGGGATTATTTTATAGCCGATCTTAATACAACAACAATTCAAGATCGGGCTCAGTATTTCGTTCAGCGAAGAGCTGTGATTCCAGTTTGGGGGAAGACGATGATAGAGTGTCAGCTAAAGATATCGGCTCATCTTGCCAAGATCAAGTTAAAAAAGAAGACCAGAATGGCCGATAAAGCTGTTGCATTGATCGGCATCGGCCAAAGAGATCAGAAAAGATCATTGAAAGGCGAGATATTAAGCCAATAGAATTATTCTAGGAAAGCCGATTAACTTCGATGTTAATCATGGCTACTTGACTAATTGGAAAAGAATTGTCAAAGGCCCAATTAAATATATATTTGTGCCTCCATCATTTAGTCACGTCCAGGTGAAAGAGATAGCAACATCAGCTGATGGGCCAGTCACATATAAGAAAGAGAATTGGTAGCCTTCGCAGTTAGCCGATCAGGCAAAGAAATCGATCGGGCAAAAGAAATAAACTATGTAGCTTATGTAAAAATATTAGAGGAAAATATACGTACAAGTGGGAAGCATAGTGCCAATGGCCTATAAGCTCTGAGCAAGAAAGAGAAATAGAAGAATCGGCTGCTATCCTTAAGGTTGAAAATACACGGGTATTAAGCAGATAGAGTCCTGAGTTTATTGGCCAGACAAGTGGATGGAATCGGCAGCCGATCAGCAAGAGCATTCAGACCAATGAAGAGCAACAAAGCCAATAACAGTCGTTGGTTCGTAGCCGACGAAGCAGAGGCGTGGTGATTCAACGCGTACGGAATCTTCTGGGTTTCAGCTGCATGCTTGATGCCGACGTATAGGGAATTGGATCGGCTAAACAAATGATATACCTCGAGGATCAGAGCGTACAACAGAAAGAAGAGTCTGACGCAGTTCGGGTCTGCATGCTGCTATAGAAAGCCGATTGCCAGAAGTTCCAAGCGTACATATCGTCGATCTATTCTCTGGCCGTGTACTGATGTTGTGAATTTAAAATTCAAATATGAGTCGCAGCAACTCAGCAGTAGGCGCATGCAGCAGGGGTCTAGGAGATGTGCATCCTAAGGAAACAAGTAGCAAAGTGAGCTGGCAGAATCAGGACCAAGTTGGGTTTTATATATATATATATATATATATATATATATATATATATATATCTTCCTTCGAGCTCGTTCATGTGGGATGAAGCCTCTATGCTAGGGACCCTAGAGGAGAAATCTCTGCGTGTGTCTGTTCTCGTGTTAGCCCGAGGTAGCGGTGTTTTAGAGAACCCTGTTTGCGCAGAGAAGTGTTCCCTTCGGGTGGAACTGTCTGGGAAGACGATAGGGCCTGAGTTCCGTGTGCCTGTGGTATCGGAGCCAGGTTGTTTAAATTTGAATTTAAGAGTTTACTATATTTGTCAATATTGAACGATTATATTATTTAAATTTAGAGGTGAATACAGGAAAAATTGTTAATACTAAAGAATATATATATATTCCTAGGCAAATTGGTTTCATATACACGCCGATTGCTTTATTGTGAACCATGGCTCCTTGAAGCTGAAAGTCTATCTGGAATTTTTGAATGAAGCCAACAAATACATAAGGACAGCCGATTGGCTGATGACTGCAAGGAGCCGGAGATGTTACCATTGACAGACAAGCAAGCGTCGGGATTACAGTATATGCGAATCGTGCATTGGAAGAAAAAGAGATTGCTTTCCCCATCGAGTCGGATCCTTCTATCTGGCTGCTCGCAATTGCTCCAAAGCCAATGGGGTCACACTCTATCAGACACAGGAAGAAGCCTATGATCATGCTTATGGCTTCTAGATAGCCGATTATGATTGCAGACTTGCGGGGCCAGCTCCTAATCGGCTAAAGCAGGTGAACGGTGCAGAGTTCAAGAGGGTTGAACCCAAGCAGATTATCTAAGAGCTGATTAGATGTTGTCAGCCTAAAGTGGGAAGATCAAGAAGAAAGTCACGATCATGCGAAGGATCTTCCAACTACCAAGTATTGAGACACAAATGTGTATCGGCTGTTTTCTGATGTCTATCGGTTCCAAGGAAAAACTTCCTATTTTTGAGTAGTTGGTAAAGATAAAATGACCGATATCCTGAGCGATGCTCGTTCGACCTGCTGTTGTCACATTAGGAAGACCAAGACAAATTGGTACGTGTCTGATGCAACGGAGAAGAGAGGAAAAATGGCACGACAGGTTCACACACTCGGTGCAAGAAGCGTCGGCTTGTGATAGCTGGCAACATTCATGCATGCCGAGTGCTTAATTGAGCAAGGAATCAAGGTGCAAGCATGGGCTGTGTCGCAGATGACACCAAGGAAGCCTATCAGCGAGAACTGCTCAAAGGCCAGTGGACTCTTAATATTTCAGCAAAAACCAATGCCGCCCTCAATCACATATCATTAGCCAAAAGAAAAGATCACCATCGGCCTTTAAAATTTATTGTTGAAAGTTGCCAGTTGCTTGACAGCTTATAATATGATGAAGATAGCCGATTATGGTTGTAGACTGAAGAGGCAGCTCCTAATCGGCTAAACCAGATAGACAGTCGCAAATATCATATTTTAGAGAGGCAACTCAAACGAACACACTACTGAAGCAGCAGCATGATTATTTTGGAGCTGGCTTGGGGGAGGACCCTCACCTAATAAGTAAGAATGGTTTTTGCTTCCTCTTTATTGAAATAATTATTAGTTGCTCTGCCTTATGTTTCTCTCATACCTAGTTTACAACTTATTATTCTCCAAAATTTGAGTTTGTTGTCACATTACTCATCCTAAAAACTTGAAACTTAGTGGTTTGCAAATACATGATCCTTGTTTAAGTTGTTGCAAGTTATGATATGATATTATGAGATTTGCTATGATTTTGTTCTGCGTGAAACTTGACAGCCGGAGATTTCATTTTTTTTTAAAAATACTGAAATTCAAAAGTTCCTCGATGATACGCTTTTATTCACATTGAGTTTTGTCAAATTGTTGGAACCTAAGTAGAAATTCTTTTCATGCACTCATGATCAAGAGCCACATACACTACCCGAATAAATATACTAACTCTTACACTGAGGGTTACGTAAAAACATGCCATCCATTCACTAAATAAAATTTGAAACTCCATCATTGAAGTTCTCCTTTGCTAGAGGGGAAGATACGGGCTATGCAGAAATATTTTATTAAAGAAGAAGGGGTACAATGCCCACAGAAAAAATAAAAAAGAGAGAAAAAACAATGGGTACAAAGATACCCGCCTGAGCGAAACAATGGGTATAAAGATACCTGTCGGAGAGATAGCCCATATGTTCCAATTGATGCAAAGGAAGAGAGTTATGTAAAAAAGGAGTTCAAACAAAAACATTGGAAATTCCCCACATTTGCACATCTTGATCTTAGTGTGCGACTTGCATTTTTCTTGGATTCAGTTTTTGACTTAGCAAAATTATGTGATAATTAAGAATTTCATTCGACGGGTTTGCTTTTATTTATAAAATTAAAAAACTCCGGAAAGAAAGATGATCAAAGAATGAGAGAATAGTGGTTCTATGGGATTGTTCTATCTTGCAACCGGCTAAGACTTGGAAAAGCTAAAAGCACCACATGGATTGAGGAAAAGGGTGAGTGAATGAATGCAAACTCATTCAAATTAAGGTAGAATAATTTGTCGCATATATGGTACCATTGAAATATAATCGACATTGTAGCAATTTTGAATTATTTTTGAGATGGCCGAAGCCAGAGGAGAAAAACGTTGATGGCTATTTATGAGATTTCCTGTTTAGCCAGTGCTTATTGAAGACAGTACAATATTATCATCGGCTCAACAATGCAGACCATCAGATCATAGTTCGAAGCATGAAAATTTATACTCCGAACTAGGGGGCCTGTGTTTATACTAAAATTTAGTAATTCTATTGCTAAAGAAATCTACAGGAGAAAGCCGACAAATTGATCGATATTTAGCCAAAGGCGGTGTATGGAAAAAAAAAAAGGAAAGATAAATTATTTGATCGCTGGGAGCCAACATGGAGATGCTGCAAGCAAATAAGCGTGGCAACCGTAAAGCATCAGCTTAGAGAGTCCAATCCTATTCACGTAATGGTCACATGATGAAAAGGAAAGTTAGTTGCTCGTCAACACCCAAATAAGGGATATTTTATCATGTGGTATTTTTGGAATATGCGGAAGAAGGAAAAGAAGCGGATGAGTTGGCTTTGTGTTTGCATCCTCGTGGGGACTAATTACAACATACGGCATGCTGGACAAGTTAAAGCTGCACGAGATTTCGGGCCATGGACTCCTAGTCGTACTAGTATTAGACTTAAGTTGATCGGAGGAAGAATAGCCAAATTAATCGGGAAAGAGAATTACATTTTACATTCGGCTTGCACGCAAAAGAAACTTCTGTACATGCATGTACCTGCACGCTCGTGCCAGAGGTCCATGTATTTTTAATATTTTCATTTTGTTTAGATATTTCTTTAAAGGCAAGTTTGTAATAGCTTCAGGACTCTTATCAGCCCAGGGTATAAATATAAACCCCTGACTATTGTAATCATCCCTATCAACAATCAATACAACACACTTTCGGCTCCGGCCAAACCCTGTGGACGCAGGCTTGCTTGTAGACGCAGGCCTGTGGATCTCGGCGAATTCTTCGAATGGGCTGAATGTCATCCTGTGGATGCAGGCTTGCTTGTAAGTACTGTCATGCCTCGCTAAGTTTTGTCTCTTTAATGTCATCCGGTGGATATGGGAGCATGGCAGATCGATGTTAATTCTTATTTGATATGAGTTTTAGCGTCATTCGTTGGACGTGGGCTTAGATCAAATAAGAGTTGGTTATCGATTCATGTTTATTTTCCTATTTAATCTATGTTTAACGTCATCCGGTGGACGAGGACTTAGATTGAGCTTGTTGATAGACATGGATTAGTTATCGGCTCTAACTAATGTGGCATCTTAGTTAGGTTCATTAAGTTACTAATTTTGCTTAATGGTTATTTGTTATGTACTTATTTCAAGCATTATCACCATTGCCCAATCTCTCTCTCCTATCGGCTTAAATCTCATGTTTGTATCTTGCTTTCGTGATTAAATACTTGTCGAATAAAATGTTGAAGTAAGTAGATTTATTTATCATTAGCCGATTGGACTAGATTTTGATTGTATACAGGTTGCACTCAAGTAATAAGATAAATATCGCTCGAATCTGATAGCTAACAGATTTAAATCATAGTTTACATTACGGCTGTCTCGATCTGCTCGATCCCTAATGTTGCAAACGGTGAATTAAATATGTTAGTTTAAAGGATCTGAACATTGCTCATCTTATAGGCTTGTATGTTGCCTGTATTCACCGAATCGGCTAAATAGCCGATTTCTCTTTTGTTTTGCACTGAGGCACTTCATATTGAACAAGTTTGACACATGCACATTAAATACGTTATGATCTGCCATATATACATGAAAAATTACCTTTTATTAATGCATATGAATCGGTTTTATGATATTGCAATGCCTATTTTTATGAAAATCGATTCATGCAAATCGGATATCGATTCTTTAGTTGATAGCCCAGAAAACAGGGCCCATGAGGAACTGTCTGGACACACCAACTAGTTCCCCTTGTATTACTGATCACAATCTTTTTCCTTGTCAATTGTAGGTCAAATTGACTGGCACGCTTGCGAGTCATCGACACTCTTTGACCGGGTTCGAAGCTAGTTAGATCTGCAGGAGCTCCAGTGCTTTGAAGGATCATTTTCGGCTTCACTGGTGTGTTGAGCGCGGGAAACCACTTTTTGTGCCAACAAGATAGTAAAGTACTAAGTAAAGACTTAATAAAGTAAAGCAAAGATAATATATTAATAAAAGTAAAGTCTTACAGAAGGAAAGGTACAAGAGCTATACCAGACTCTTCAGCAGACGACTTCGGAGACCCCGAGCTTACCTCGACTCGACTCTAACTCCCACACTAGACTAATACTACTACTAAAAAGTGGAACTTGACTCTTCTTGTCTTTTTGGTGTCTTGTGTGTCTTGAAGAGGGTGGAGGCAGTCTCGATTTATAGGGGGAAGTGGAGAGGCACCACGTCAGCGATCGGCGTGCTCCTTGCCTCTGCACCCTTGGATGAACCGCCTCAAAACCACCTCAAGATGGATGGCAGTGGTGAAACCATCACGTGGGAAACATGCAGAAGGTCGGTGGACCGAGGCGGTGGCCTGGACCCACCAAAGGGGGTCAGTCGACCCCCTATGGCAGTGTGGGTCCACCACCAGGGTCCCCACCTGCCATAGAGCATGACTATGTACTTGGTTCGCTTGGTTCTTGTTGGTTCACGCCTTGATCCATATGCTTTGATCTTCCACCGTTGATTGAAAACACAACTTTGATCCGAAGGTCGAAATGAGCTAGGTGCAGTGTCACGTGGATCGTGCCATGTCACCAGAGTTCAGTGAGCCACATACATGGGTCGGCCGACCCATGCATGGGCCTGCCTTGAGCTTGGCTCTCTTCCATGTGATGTTGGACACCTTGTGTTGAAGTGTGGTGTCCTGGGGTCACCATGTGTGGGTCGTCGGGTCGGCTGACCCACACTGATGGCCTCCAGCTGCTCACTTTTGTCCTGTTTTGATCTTCCCTGCATTCATAAGCTAAGAGTACAAGTGAAACTAGTTATTGGATAAAATATGTTCATGTTATGTTATTCTTTCATCAAAACCGAGGCTGTTGACGGTGTTAGAGTGTGGAATTTCAAGGCTTATCCACCATCAACAGGACCCACATCTCAGAGAAAATACCGAATTCCGCCGCGACAGGAGATCAAGAATATTCTAGAGAACACCAGAGACACGCCTGACGAAGCAGGGCCCAGTTGACGGCCAGGGGAGGTCGGCCGACCTCCCTGACAGGTCGGCCGACTTGGCCAAGACTCCTTTTTCGCGTGCATTTCGACGTGGACCCACATTCATTTTTGAAGATCAATCTCCACCACCCATTGAAGTCGGTTTGGTCTAAGGGCACGGTTCATCCCACCGGCCTATATGTACAGCCCCAAACCCCTCAGGGTTTCATATGATCCAGAGAGAAACCAATCCAGGGTTTTAGAAATCCACCGACATATCTACACAGAAGTAGAAACCCAAGATAGGATCTAGAGCCAAGCATCAAGTTAAATATTAGCCTTGTAGTCTCTCCAGAATAGGGCTAGTTCTTATCTAGAAGTGGTGTGGTAGAAGAGCTGGAGATAGTTGGAGGAGTTGCCGGCCTGTCGGTGACTGCTCTATGACTTGTACCCGTGGATTCAAGTCCTTCTTTGGGGCTTGTTTTTGAAGATTTCTTCAGAGTTCAACTTCTTATCCAAGTGAGTAACGCTGCTATTATTGTTCTTGAGGTTTACGATTCTTTTGAGTGCTTTAGTCTTAGTAGCTCCTTGATTGAAGTAGTAATTTATAGTTTAAGCATGGTGCTTATATCATATTTGCTCGTAAATGCCCTATACTGTCCGGATCGGTGGTAGATTTCGAGTGTGACCTAGCCTTGTTGTGTCTTACACAGTCCACCTTCCGTCAGTAGGACCTTAGTTTTCTTTTGCTAAGGAATTTACCCTTTGTTGGTGTATTCCTATAGTAATTCCTCTTTGAGAACAATCATATCATATCTTGTGAGGATTAGAACTATAAGCCTTAGCAATCTCCTTTATCACCTATTTTCTCCGTCCTTGATAGCAGCTCAGGGGTTAAGTCTAGATTCTAGACATCCCGTTTTCTCTGTGGTAAAATATAAATAACAATACCTGGTATACTCCCGGGTGAAGTGCTACATCGATATCTGTCCGCTGCAGATAATTCTAGTGTTTATTTGTTTGAGTTATGTTATACCAACAAGCATTTCTAGCGCCATTGCTGGGGAAACGGTTGAAACATCTAGAGTCTATCTTAACCTTGTATTCATACTTTTACTTTTATTATCTCCTTATTTTTGTTTTCATCCTTATGGATGCCATTGAAACTACCCCCATCTATAAATATGTTGCATCCACGAGCACAAGCCATAGGCTCAGGCAATCTTCAAAGCCTATCCAAACCCCTACCTATGAGCTACGCCCGTGTCTGATTGATATGGTCCAAAGCCAACCCTTTTCAGGAGAGGAGGATGATAATCCTCATCTTCACCTATGAGAATTCGAACAAGACCTGTGACTGCCTCCGTATAGAGGGCATGTCCGATGAAACCTCAAAGTGGAAGCTTTTTCCTTTCTCTTTGAGAGGGAGAGCTAAAACCTGGTTTGACCAAACCGTAGAGAAAGAAGGAGGAGATTGGGGAACACTTCGTTCTGACTTTTGTCTAGAATTCTACCCCCTTTCTAAAATTGTCAACCTCAGAACCAAGATCTTTGGCCACATCCTGGGAATGTTTTAACGATCTCGCTAAATCTGGACCAAACCTATCCATACCAGACCCGATTCTCATTCAACACTTTTTTGTGGGTCTGAGAAGAAAATCCAAGCGTCATCTCAACTACTCTGCGGGAGGATCTTTCGCGCATGTTTCAGATTCTGAAGCACAGAAGATCCTAGACAACATCTTAGATAACCAACCCGAGGAGAAGTTATAAGAAGAGCTTAGGGTAGTTGAACCTGAACCTTTACCATCAACATCCCAATCCTCAGCTATCCCGATTTCCATCCCAATGGAAAAGAAGGATACTCCGCTTTCGGACTTTACACTTGACATTGAAGAAGATCTTTTCTTCGATTTTGGAAACACCTCTCACTTTCATATGATTAAGAAGTCTCAGGAGTCCAAGAAACCATCTTTAGAACCTTTAGACCCTCCTGAAGTAGCATTCTGTAGAAAGACCACAAGAGAGCTTATAGCCATAATGTGCAATGATTGGCTAGAAGAATCAGAGGTTTCCTCTGATGTAATCCAATTGGATTCACCTTCTGTCTTAATCAAATGCCAAATCCATAAAGGCCCTTTTGAAGCTTTCTATAAACAGGGATAATCAACATTCAACTAGGACAAAACTTTGGATTTCCTTTGTCCATCACCCATTCCTTAAATGCTAAGACTAAGCTATGTCCTGAGCCTGATCCAATTAGTGAGATCACAGTGGCAACCCTTGATTTTCTAAGAGAACCCCATCTTGAAGAAGTTGAGGAGTTCTTCATTGAGGAAGAAGCCGAAAATGCAGAACCTTTACCCCTTGATGAATTCCTAGTGCGACCTAAATCTCCTATTGAGCTCAAGCCATTGCCAGCCGATCTTAGATATGCTTTCCTAGACGGAGACATGCAATCTCGAGTGATCATAAGTGATAAACTTTCCCAAGTAGAGACCATTCGCTTGATCACTGTCTTAGGAAGGTATCGATCAGTTTTTGGCTATTCACTCTAAGATCTGTAAGGAATTAGTCGTGTTCTTTGCACCCATCGCATTCCAACTGATCCTAACATCATACCATCTCGAGAGCCCCAGCATAGGCTCAACAATGCGATGAGAGAGGTTGTAAAGAAAGAGGTCTTGAAGCTATTGCACGTTAGGATTATTTATCCTGTGTCGCATAGTGAGTGGGTAGGCCCTGTCCAAGTTGTGCCTAAAAAGAGAGTCATGACGGTTGTCAAGAATGACAAGAATGAGTTAATCGCCCAGAGAACCGTCACTGGATGGCGGATGTGCATAGATTATAGAAAACTCAACAAGGCAACAAGGAAGGATCACTTTCCTTTGCCTTTCATCGATGAGATGTTAGAGCAATTGTGAAAGGTCCTAAATGGCTAGAGGGGGGTGAATAGCCTATAAAAATTCTACAAACAACACTTAAGACAAAGTGGTTGGACAAATAAGCGGCGAAGTGAATTCTTGCACTAGCCTACTAAAAGATGCAAGCCACCTAACCGTGCTAAACTATAATCTCTATTTCACACACAATAGGCTAAGTTGCTGCTTCTACTCTACTCCTAGGTGAGCCACTAAGCTAACAAGCTACACAAGAGTAAGTGCTAGAATGTATAGAGTAGAGAGAGTGAATCTTATACCACCGGTGTAGTGATAAGATGAGTACCAATAAGAACAATCACAATAATCAAGAAATCCTCGGCAAGAGAGTTGACACAATGATTTTTACCGAGGTTCACTTGCTTGCCGGCAAGCTACGTCCTCGTTGTAGCGATACACCCACTTGGAGGTTCACGCGTTAATTGGCATCACACGCCAAACCCTTCTCAAGGGTGCCGCACAACCAACACAAGATGGGGATCCACAAGCTACGAGCAATCCACTAGAGTAGCCTTTTGCGATCTCCCGCGGGGATAGGCTCAAGAACCCCTCACAACTTCACTGATCAGAGGCGGAGACAATCACCAACTCCCCTCAACGATCCTCGCAGCTCCAAGCCGTCTAGGAGTCGGCAAACTCCAAGAGTAACAAGAGAAACCGCTGCGAAAGACAACTACCAAGTGCCTCTAGATGATCTCTATCAAAGCAATGCACTTGATTCTCTCCAAACTCACCAAATGATGAACACAATCAAGTAGGATGAGTGAGAATGGAGTGGGAAGGCTCACAAGTATGTTATGATGTTCAGGAGTGCCAAGAGATACTCCCCAAACTGGCCAAGTGACTATTTATAAGCCACACACAAAGAACTAGCCGTTTGGACAAAACTGCGTACCGTCGAACTGTCCGACGGCCAAACCGTTGGACTAACAACACCGGTCCGACACCTCAGATGGACGCCACGTGTCCTCTGCCGTTTGAAGTCGAACGTTGAAATACAATGGCTATTTTTCTCGCGCCAAAACGACCGTCGGACGGTAAGCCGTCGGACCAAACCTCCGGTCCGACGCTCCACCGAAAACCACCGTCGGACTCTGAAACAACAGGCCGTCGGACTAAAACTCGCCAGCGTCCGACGCTTCCAGAGAGCTCCCCGAGCGCTGAAATCCGTCGGACGATAGTCCGACGCGCACCGTCGGACTAAACCGGACAGTCCGACGCCCTCAGAAGCAGCCACATGTCAGCTCTCGCTCGTTCAGCACCGTCGGATGTTCGGACAATAGTCCGACGTTCCGAAACACAGAGTCCGACGCTCTAAAACTGCACAGCGCTGGGTTAGCAGTTGGACTCAACTAATTGGTCCGACGCTCTGGCGAAGTTAGGGTCCGACCCCCAGTTTTCTCAGGATTTTCACTCAAACCTTTCACCCTTTGTTCCCAAGTGCTAACACCAAGTGTTCTACACTTTGTGCATGTGTGTTAGCTTTTCAAAAGAGTTTTCCAAGGGTTTGTTAGTGTCACTAGCATCTATATGCAATGCAATGATCATGAACACCTAGTGGCACTTGATAACCGCATTTCATCAACGATTTTCCCCTCTTGATAGTACGGCTATCTATCCTAAATGTGATTACTCCCTCTATGGAGTCTTGATCACCAAAACCAAAAGAGCTCCTATTGGTTATACCTTTGCCTTGAGCTCCCGGTTTCTTATCAACTTACTTTTCATCTCTTGATAGACCTTGTGGACACCTTTGATGATGGACTTATACCATATGCATGGATGCCGTCATTGCCCTTCACTTGTGGCCTCCATGGATCCGGTCCTTTGCTACATCATGTTTGGTAATTGTTCTCATGAAACACTTAGAGCACACTATTAGCAAACTATGTTTCATCAATTACCCAAAACCAAACATGGGCTTTCAATCTCCCCCTTTTTGGTAATTGATGACAACCTTCACAAAGATATGAAATGAATAACATGTTTCCACTTTGGTAGTATTAGCTCCCCTACATATGTGATTCCTTGTGTTTGGTTCAATTTTCACATATGCATGAATTTGAAAGTTTGGGTGAGCTACCACTATCAAATGATGCCAAGGTATATGGAATGGACCTTTGAAGCGTGATACCATCAGAGTTGCGGAATTATACCATCCTTAGCACCATAGTTTACTAGTCATGCATCACAAACTCAAAATACCTTGTGAGATCAACATTTAAGCAAGAGAGGTACTTTGTATGACAAGTAAGTACTATGCATGCTAGTTTGTCAAACACCATTCAAATCCTATCTCTAAGCATTACACCAAACAAACAAGTCATAGAAATTGAAGTTTGACAATACAACAAATCATATGTTAATGCGCAACCAAATGCAACAACTTATTCATGAGCTTGCTCCCCCTACTTGTGTGCTTTCAAATTTTTAATTGACCCCTTTCCTTTCTTATCTTTGTGACTTTCTTCTCCCTCTTTGTCAACAATCACCGAAAATGGTGCAAATTATGGAAGTATCAAGTCAATAAATGGGGTTTAGTTCATTTTCACGTTGGTTCAATCTAGATCACTTGCCTAGAACATGTAACTAAGTTTGATCCAAGGACAAGCTTCTTCACACCTCACTAGTAGGGTTATCTTGACCATGTTAAGTTACACATTTGAGCTCATGTTCTAGATTCAACACTAGATTTGCAAGCCCATCAATATGTCATATACTACCACTTGATCATATAAGCATAAAGAACAAAAGTGGTACCATATATACATGAAAACATTTGATTTTTTATGAATGAGCCTATAAGATGCATTTCATGTCTACATGAACTAGACAATTCTTATCAAAGTATGAATGCCATGTCAACCAATTTTACCTTGCTTTAGTCGAAAGAGAGGCATGTCATATGATGTAGGATGCTTATCACTTCATGTTGGAGTAGTCTAGTATGTTTAACTCACTTCTCAACTTACAAAATCTTGACTCATCAAGTGGCTTGGTAAAGATATCCGCTAATTGATCTTCGGTGCCAACACTTTCAATTGCAATGTCCCCTTTGATTTGGTGATCTCTAATGAAGTGATGCCTTATGTCAATGTGCTTTGTTTTTGAATGTTGCACGGGGTTGTTGGTTAGCTTGATAGCACTCTCATTGTCACATAGCAAAGGTACTTTCTTGTATTTCAATCCAAAATCACTCAAAGTTGCCTTCATCCAAAGCAATTGTGCACAACAACTTCCGGCACTAATGTACTCCGCTTCGGCCGTTGAGAGAGCAACACTATTTTGCTTCTTTGAAGACCATGATACAAGTGACCTTCCAAGCAATTGACAAGTTCCACTAGTGACTTTTCTATCCACCTTACAACAGGTATAGTCGGAGTCCGAATATCCAATAAGCTCAAAGTTGGACCCCTTAAGATACCACAACCCAACATCTTGTGTGCCCTTCAAGTACCTCAATATTCTCTTTGCGGCTTTCAAATGACTTTTTCTTGGTGAGGCTTGAAATCTTGCACACATGCACACACTAAACATGACATCCGGTCGAGATGCGGTCACATAAAAGAGACTTCCAATCATTGATCTATATAGCTTTTGATCTACCATTTTGCCACTATCATCCAAATCCAAATGCCCATTAGTTGCCATAGGAGTATTCATGGCCTTTGCATGTTCCAATCCAAATTTCTTCACCATGTCCCTTATGTACTTGTCTTGACTTACAAATGTACCATTCTTCATTTGCTTGACTTGAAGACCAAGGAAGTAGCTAAGCTCACCGATCATGGACATTTCAAACTCACTTGCCATCATATTGCCAAATTCTTCACAAAAATCTTGATTGGTTGATCCAAATATGATATCATCCACATATATTTGCAACACAAATAAATCATTACCAAGCTTCTTATTGAAGAGAGTTGTATCAACCTTTCCCATTTTGAACCCTTTAGAGAGCAAGAAATCTCTCAATCTTTCATACCATGCTCTAGGTGCTTGCTTCAAACCATACAATGCCTTTCTTAGCTTGTGCACATGGTTGAGTTTCTTCACATCTTCAAATCCGGGAGGTTGTTCCACATATACCAACTCATTGATGTACCCATTGAGAAATGCACTCTTGACATCCATTTGATATAACTTGATGTTGTGGGCACAAGCATAGGCTAATAAGATTCTAATGGCCTCCAATTTAGCAACCGGTGCATAGGTTTCTCCAAAATCAAGCCCTTCTACTAGAGTGTAACCTTGTGCAACCAATCTAGCCTTTTTCCTTGTTATTATGCCATCTTGATCTTGCTTGTTTCTAAAGACCCATTTGGTTCCAATCACATTGTGTTTCTTTGGTCTTTCCACTAGCTCCCAAACTTGATTTCTTGAAAAATTATTGAGCTCAGGCATTAACCCAATCAACATCTTGCAATGCTTTCTCAATCTTGGTTGGCTCAATAGATGACACAAATGAGAAATGCTCACAAATTTGAGCTAGCCTTGCTCTTGTTTGAACTCCACTTTGAATACCACCAATGATTTGATCTAAAGGATGATCCCTTGCAATAGAAACCGGTTGGAGAATAGGAACTTGATCATTGGATTGAGATGAACTAGCTTGTTGATCTTGCATTTGAGATTGATCTTGTGAGTCAATTGCACTTGCTTCATTTTCAACTTGCATACTAGTATGAATAGCACCATCATCTTCATCATTATTGACTTGCCTCGGTCTAATATCACCAATATCCATATCTTTCATTGCCTTAGCCAAGTCATTGCCTCTCACATCACTAAGATTTTCAACTTCATCTTGAGAGCCTTGGGTTTCATCAAATTCAACATCATGCACCTCCTCAAGAGGACCACTAGTCAAATTCCAAACTCTATATGCCTTGCTTGTGGTTGAATAGCCAAGTAAGAAACCTTCATCATATTTCTTTTTAAACTTGCTCAATCTTGTGCCTTTCTTGAGAATGTAGCATTTGCAACAAAAAACCTGAAAATATTCAATGTTGGACTTTCTACCATTCAATAGCTCATAAGGAGTTTTTGTAAGCATACCATGGCAATATAAACGGTTGATGTAGTAGCAAGCGGTGTTGATTGCTTCGGCCCAAAAGGAATAACTAACATTGTATTCACTTAGCATTGATCTTGCCATATCAATCAAGGTTCTATTCTTTCTTTCAACAATGCCATTTGATTGTGGTGTATACTTGGGTGAGAATTGATGTCCAATGCCATACTCACCACACAATTCATCAATCTTGGTGTTCTTGAATTCACTTCCATTGTTACTTCTAACTTTCTTGATGGTTGTTTCAAACTCATTTTGGCTTCTCTTGACAAAAGACTTGAATAGATCATACACTTCACTCTTGTCAACTAGAAAGAACACCCATGTGTACCTAGTGTAATCATCCACAATCACAAATCCATACTTGCTCCCACCAATGCTAGTATATGTGGTTGGTCCAAACAAGTCCATATGCGAGAGCTCAAAAGCTTTACTAGTACTCATCATGCTCTTCTTAGGATGTGTATTTCCAACTTGTTTGCCGGATTGACATGAACTACAAAGCTTATCTTTCTCAAAAGTGACATCTTTCAAGCCCCTAACTAGATCATACTTCACTAGTTTGTTCAATTGTTTCATTCCAACATGACCAAGCCTTCTATGCCATAACCAACCCAAACTTGACTTAGTGATCAAACAAGTTGACAATTGAGCTTCACTTGCATTGAAATCCACAAGATATAGGTTGTCATATCTAAAACCTTTGAATATCAAATTTGAGGCATCAACACTAACAATTTCAACATCATCAACCCCAAATATGCACTTGAAACCGAGATCACAAAGTTGTGCAACCGAGAGTAAATTGAAGTTCAAGCTTTCAACTAACAACACCTTGGAGATGGACATGTCATTGGATATTACAATCTTACCAAGTCCTTTCACTTTCCCTTTCTTGTTATCACCAAATGTAATTGCATCATAGCCACTATTTGCACTTGTGTTTAGAGAGCCAAACATAGTAGAGTCACCGGTCATATGTTGTGTGCATCCACTATCAAGCACCCAATGCCTTCCTCCGGCTTTGTAATTGACCTACAAGAAGAGATCAATTCCTTTTAGGTACCCAATGTTGCTTGGGTCCTTGGAGGTTAGCGACTAAGCTCTTTGGTACCCAAATGGTCTTCTTCTTTGGACCCAACATGGATGTACCAACAAACTTAGCCTTCACACCATTTGATCCCTTAGTGAAAATGTAGCAATAATCAAACTTAATTGAGGATACATATGCATTGGATTTCTTGCTTTTGCAATCTTGCTCTAAATGACCAACTTGCTTGCATTTTGTGCAATACCGGCCATTTCTCTTCACAAAACAAGTCTTGTGAGGAGCAAATGCGGTCTTGCCTTTCTTGGGGATATAGCCCAATCTCTCTTTGTGGAGAGATGCCCTTTGGCTACCCAAGCACATAAGCAAGCGGTCCTCACCACCATAAGCCTTAGCTAAGGAGTGATTGAGCTTTTTAACCTCCTCCTTTAGGTTCTTATTCTCAACTACTAGTGAAGGGTCACTAGTGGGTGAGGTAATAGTGGAAGTGCTACAAGAAGGATTAGTGGTGGCAACAATAATAGGTTCACAAGATATATCGCATGTTACACCTATGTTGCAAGTTTTAATTTTCTTCTTTTGTACTTGACTTTGCAAGTTCTTATTTTGAGTCACTAGAGCGGAATGAGCTTCATCAAGCTTAGTGTGAGACTTTTGAAGCTTCTTATGGTCTTCCTTTAGACTCTCATAAGATGTTCTAAGCTCCTCAAGTTCTTGTTCAAGGAATTGTTTATCCTTATGCAAGCCCTTGCATTCCTTTCTAAGTGAGTCAAAATGATACGAGCATCATCAAGCATGTCAATTAGCTCTTCTTTTGTTAGGTCATCATCACTATCATCATCACTAGATTCGCTATTGGATGATACCTTAGAGCCCTTGGCCATGAAGCATGAATCGAAGATGGAAGGCTTGCCATGAATAGCAATGCTTGCATGTGCCTTCTTCTTACTCTTCTTCTCATCATCACTATCTTCATCACTTGAAGATGCATCACTATTCCATGTCACCACATGAGAGTAGTTCTTCTTCTTCTTGTATGAAGATTCTTTCTTTTCTTTCTTCTCCTTCTTCTCATGCTTGTTCTTCTTTTTGCCTTTGTGCTTATCATCACTTGAGTGTGGGCAATCGGCCACCAAGTGATCTTTGCTTCCACAATTGAAGCATCTTCTTGGCCCATCAAACTTTCTTGCATTCTTCTTCCTTCTTGCCCGGTAGCCTTTCTTCTTCATGAACTTGCCAAATCTTCTCACTAGAAGGGCCATCTCCTCATCACTCTCACTTGTGCTTGATGGATCTTCACTTGATTCAACTTTTGCTTTGCCCTTACCCTTTGATGATGATGTGGCTTTGAATGCCACACTCTTCTTCTTCTCATCTTTAGAGTCTTCATCTTTTTCTTTCTTCTTTTTATGAATCAACTCCTCCTTGTCATCATCATCATCTCTATAGGCATCATCGGTCATCACCTCCGTAAGCACTTGGTTTGGTGTCAACTCACTCAAGGTAGTCTTCACCAAAACTGTGATCAAAGTGGCAAACCTCTTGGGCAAACTCTTCAAGAACTTCATGGAGAAGTCACTATCCTTCACTTCCTCATCCACCGCCTTGAGCTCATTTACAATCACTTGCAATCTGTGGAACATCTCCGGCACGGTTTCATCATCCTTCATCTTGAAAGTAGCAAACTTGTCCTTAAGAATGTATGCTCTTGCGGTCTTCACACCTTTGGTGCCCTTATATGATTCCTCAAGCTTCTTCCAAGCTTCATGAGCACTCTCAATGTTCTTGACTTGCTCAAACACCTTCTCATCTAGAGCCTCATGGATAGCACAAACCGCAGTGTTATTGAGTTAAAGCAATCTTTGTTCGGTGGTTGTGGGGTTGACCGCATTGGCAATCTCAATCTTGGTCTCCACAACCTTTCAAACCTCTTGATATGTGAGGTCATCTTGCTCTTCCAATATGCATAATTTGTGCCATCAAATTGGGGTGGCTTCTTGGTGTTGTTGATGTGAATGTTGAGTTGAGCCATTTTTACACCGTAGGTTGTTAAGCCTCAAATCAACGGTGTTTCGGCTCCGATACCACATGAAAGGTCCTAAATGGCTAGAGGGGGGTGAATTGCCTATAAAAATTCTACAAACAACACTTAAGACAAAGTGGTTAGACAAATAAGCGGCAAAGCGAATTCTTGCGCTAGCCTACTAAAAGATGCAAGCCACTTAGCCGTGCTAAACTATAGTCTCTATTTCACACACAATAGGCTAAGTTGCTACTTCTACTCTACTCCTAGGTGAGCCACTAAGCTAACAAGCTACACAAGAGTAAGTGCTAGAATGTAAAGAGTAGAGAGAGTGAATCTTATACCGCCGGTGTAGTGATGAGATGAGTACCAATAAGAACAATCACAATAATCAAGAAATTCTCGGCAAGAGAGTTGACACAATGATTTTTACCGAGGTTCACTTGCTTGCCAGCAAGCTACGTCCTCGTTGTAGCGATACACCCACTTAGAGGTTCACGCGCTAATTGGCATCACACACTAAACCCTTCTCAAGGGTGCCGCACAACCAACACAAGATGGGGATCCACAAGCTACGAGCAATCCAGTGGAGTAGCCTTTTGCAATCTCCCGCGGGGATAGTCTCAAGAACCCCTCATAACTTCACCGATCGGAGGCGGAGACAATCACCAACTCCCCTCAACGATCCTCGCAGCTCCAAGCCGTCTAGGAGTCGGCAAACTCCAAGAGTAACAAGAGAAACTGCTGCGAAAGACAACTACCAAGTGCCTCTAGATGATATCTATCAAAGCAATGCACTTGATTTTCTCCAAACTCACCAAATGATGAACACAATCAAGTAGGATGAGTGAGAAGGCTCACAAGTATGTTATGATGTTCAGAAGTGCCAAGAGATACTCCCCAAACTAGCCAAGTGACTATTTATAAGCCACACACAAAGAACTAGCCGTTTGGACAAAACTGCGTATCGTCGGACTGTCCGACGGCCAAACCGTTGGACTAACAACACCGGTCCGACGCCTCGGATGGATGCCACATGTCCTCTGCCGTTTGAAGTCGAACGTTGAAACACAACGGCTATGTTTCTCGCGCCAAAACGACCGTCGGATGGTAAGCCGTCAGACCAAACCTCCGGTCCGACGCTCCGCCGAAAACCACCGTCGGACTCTGAAACAACAGGCCGTCAGTCTAAAACTCGCCAGCGTCTGATGCTTCCAGAGAGCTCCCCGAGCGCTGAAATCCGTCGGACGATAGACCGACGCGCACCGTCGGACTAAACCGGACAGTCCGACGCCCTCAGAAGCAGCCATATGTCAGCTCTCGCTCGTTCAGGACTGTCGGATGCTCGGACAATAGTCCGACGCTCCGAAACACAGAGTCCGACGCTCTGAAACTGCACAGTGCTGGGTTAGCCGTCGGACTCAACTAATTGGTCTGACGCTCTGGCGAAGTTTGGGTCCGACGTCCAGTTTTCTCAGGATTTTCACTCAAACCTTCACCCTTTGTTCCCAAGTTCTAACACCAAGTGTTCTACACTTTGTGCACGTGTGTTAGCTTTTCAAAAGAGTTTTCCAAGGGTTTGTTAGTGTCACTCGCATCTATATGCAATGCAATGATCATGAACACCTAGTGGCACTTGATAACCGCATTTCATCAATGATTTTCCCCTCTTGATAGTACGGCTATCTATCCTAAATGTGATCACTCCCTCTATGGAGTCTTGATCACCAAAACCAAAAGAGCTCCTATTGGTTATACCTTTGCCTTGAGCTCCCGGTTTCTTATCAACTTCCTTTTCATCTCTTGATGGACCTTGTGGACACCTTTGATGATGGACTTATACCATATGCATGGATGCTGTCATTGCCCTTCACTTGTGGCCTCCACGGATCCGGTCCTTTGCTACATCTTGTTTGCCAATTGTTCTCATGAAACACTTAGAGCACACTATTAGCAAACTAGGTTTCATCAATTACCCAAAACCAAACATGGGCTTTCAGATTGGCAAACCACTCTTTCTTCTGATTCCTTGATGGATATTCTGGGTATCATCAAATTCCTATCCACCCAGATGATCAGAGCAAAACCACCTTTACATGTCCTTACGGAACCTATGCCTACCGTAGGATGTCCTTTGGGCTGTGTAATGCACTAGATTCTTTTCAAAGATGCATGATGTCTATCTTTTGTGATATGATTGAAGAAATCATGGAAGTTTTCATGGATGACTTTTATGTTTTTGGAAAAACTTTTGATGATTGTCTTGAAAATTTAGACAAGGTTTTGCAAAGATTTGAGGAAAAGCACTTAGTCCTTAATTGGGAAAATGTCATTTTATGATTAGATAAGGAATAGTGCTAGGACACCTAGTGTCTGAAAGAGGGATAGAGGTAGATAGAGCTAAAATTGAAGTAATTGAACAACTACCTCCACCTGTGAATGTTAAAGGGATTAGAAGTTTACTTGGTCATGCTGGCTTTTATAGACGCTTTATTCAAAACTTTTCACATATTGCTAGACCTTTTACAAACTTGCTAGCCAAGGATGCTCTCTTTGATTTTGATGATGCTTGTATGAAATCTTTTAACACCCTTAAACAAGCACTCATCTCTGCACCAATCATTCAACCCCCTGATTGATTTTTATCTTATGAAATTATGTGTGATGCTAGTGATTATGCTGTGGGGGCAGTCTTAGGACAAACTAAAGATAAAAAGCATCATGCTATTGCTTATGCTAGCAAAACTCTGACAGGACCACAACTTTATTATGCAACAACTGAAAAAGAACTCCTGGCTATTGTTTTTGCTATTGATAAGTTTGTATCTTACTTAGTTGGGGCTAAGGTAATTGTTTACACTGATCATGCTGTATTAAAATACTTGCTCACTAAGAAAGATGCTAAACCTAGATTGATAAGATGGATTTTGCTACTTTAAGAATTTGACTTAGAAATAAAAGACAAAAAGGGAATAGAAAATTCTGTAGTAGATCATTTGTCTAGAATGCATTTTGAGAATATCTAGGAAATACCCATCAACGAATCAATGAGGGACGACATGCTCTATTGGATCACCTGATCCGACCCATGTTACGGAAATATTGTGAATTTTATGGATGCAATATGTACCACCAGGGGAGGACAAAAGAAAGCTCATCTACGAGAGTTGACAACACATGTGGGACCCCCCATACCTCTTCAGGATATGTTCAGATGGACTACTCTGGAGATGTATGCCAGTGAAAGATGGGATTAAGATCATTGAAAGATGCCACTCATCACCATATGGAGGTCACCATGGCGCATTTCGCACACATGCAAAGATTTGGCAAAGTGGATTCTTTTTGCCCACCATGTATGAAGACACGAAAAGCTTTATCCGGAGATGCGGGGCATGCCAATGACATGAAAACATCAATTCAAGAGATGCCATGCCCCTCGTCAACAATCTCTAAGTAGAGGTCTTCGATGTCTGGGGAATCGACTACATGGGACCATTTCCAAAGTCAAAGCAGTGTGATTATATTTTGATGGCAGTAGACTACGTCTCAAAATGGGTTGAAGCTATGCCATGCAAAGCTGCAGATTCCAGAAGCTCAAAGAAGATGTTTAAAGAAATAATATTTCCAAGATTTGGTACTCCAAGGATGGTAATCAGTGACGGAGGATCCCACTTCATTGACAAAAGATTCCAACTGTATTTAGCAAAACGAGGAGTCCGTCACAACATTGCCACTCCATACCATCCTCAGACAAGTGGCCAAGCAGAGACATCAAACAAGCAGATCAAGAATATTCTGTAGAAGACGGTCAACGAAATAGGAACAACATGGAAGGACAGGCTACCAGACGCACCGTGGGCTTACAGAACAGCCTACAAGACACCAATTGGAATGTGACCGTACCAGCTTGTTTGTGGAAAGACCTGTCACTTGCCAGTGGGGCTCGAATTCAAAGCTCACTAGGCAATTAAGAGATGGAATATGGATCTGGACCCTGCAGGAATAAAAAGGAAGATGCAACTCTCTAAACTAGATGAATGGCGTGAGAAAGTATATCACAACTCCAAGATCTACAAAGAGAGAACCAAGAGATGGCATGACAAAAGGTTAAAGAAGAAGGACTTTACACCTGGAGATCAGGTATTACTTTTTAATTTTAGGGTGAATTTATTCGGTCATGGAAAGCTACAAAGCAAATGGGAAGGACCATTCAAGGTGATCAACACTTCGTCCCATGGAGCGGTCACACTTCAAATCGATAAAGGTACTGTTTGCACCAAAATTTGGACAGCCGAGAAATACCAGTGACAAGGGAATATTCTTTAATATTTTAAGAAGAAGCAAGAAGCTTGATGATTGGCAACCAAGATTGAAGGAGATATACATATATGTGGCTGCCAAGGCTTGCATATCGGGTATGGGAGGTGCTCATACACGTACAGCCGATTAATGTAGATATGGCAAATTTCACATACAAAGCAAGGAAGTTGTCTCGTTATTTGGCCAAGGCAAGCAAGCAAGATGATGTATGCATATATATATGGCATGCATGCACGCGGCTAATTGGAGGACAAGGAAATCTTCATT